>JADRCD010188708.1:0-10000 GCA_019843815.1 Montemys delectorum | reverse complement strand
CACACAAGGCAGAGACCTGAGATACGAGAGGCACCCAAGAATCAACATGGGGTGACCTTAAGCTGTGACTCACAACACTGGGGATATTGGGAACCTGAAGAGGTCTCGTTCTGTAGCCAGGCATGAACCCCAGTGGAGCGATAGAGACACCAGCCCACCACAAAACTTTCAACCCAAAATTTATCCTGTCTTCAAGAAATGCAGGCTCAGGGGGATAGAGCAAAGACTGAGGGAATGGCCAACTAATAACTGGCCCAACTTGAGACCCATCCCATGGGCAAGCACTAATCTGTGACACTATTAATGATACTCTGTTATGTGTGCAGACAGGAGACTAGCATGACTGTCCTCTGAGAAGCTCCACCCAGCAACTAACTCACATTGATACAGACACCCACAGTTAAACAGTGGATGGAGCTTCAGGGCTCTTATGGAAGAATAGGAGGAAGGATGACAGGCATGAAGAGGATGGGAACTCCAAAATAAGACCAACGGAGTCAACTAACTTGGATCCTTGGGGATCTCAGAGATTGAACCACCAACCAAAAAAACATACACAGGCTGGACCCTAGGCCTCCCTGCTCATACGTAGCAGATGTGCAGCTTGGTCTTCATATGGGTCCTGAACAACTGGAGAGGGGACTATCCCAAAAGCTGTTGCCTGTATATGGGTTATGTTCTTCTAATTGGGCTGCCTTGTCTGGCCTCAGTTGGGAGAGGAAGTGCCTAGCTTGATGTGCCAGATAGGGGGGATACATAGAGGGGAGTCCCCTTCTGCTTAGAAGAGAAGGGCAAGGGGGATGGGGGAAGGATTGTGGTGGGAGGGAGTGACTGGGACGGGGCAAAGAGCAGGATGTAAAGTGAGTTGCATATATATACATATATATATGCAGTGACTGTGAAAACATCCGTTGCCAGTTGGATACTATTGCTTTGCCTGGAACAGTATGTCATAGAAGTGATAAGGTGGCCCTAAATAGCTCTGCTTCCTGACAGCTGTGTGACACTAGAGTGCCTCAGAGTCAATTTGTTCAAATTGCATAACAATGTCTCCATAGAACTGTTTAAATAATAATAATAATAATAATCATCATCATCATCATCATCATCATCCCTGTAGGACTTTTTAAAGACTAAATAAAAAATACCTGGAGCATTGTGTCTAATTTGCAGGCAAACTTTGAATAAAGGTTCATAATAATAATAATTTACTCCTGTTACCTAATGTTAGTAGTTATTATTTTAGCTAATGTGAATGTATTCATTGATAAGGCTTGCCAATTTTGTGTTTGCAAATCTGTGTTGATCTAGGGAGACTTTGCCAAGCACCACGGTTAAATGACCTGTCTCTCTTGACACTGCATTTATACAAACTCATCCCATAGAATAGTTTGCTTCATTTGGGGACCATGACTTTTTGTATTTCCTGGCATTCCTAATTGCTTTTCTATTTTCTTGTCGACCGGAGAGACTTATAATAGGCAACATCGTACTGTGTGCTGAGTGGTCCAATTTGAAAAGAAAGTGATTGTGTAATTCCTGACAAAGAGAGAGGGGCCTGTGGTTGCTGACTTTCTTGCTATGGCCCTCTCTCCCTCCCTCTCCCTTTTCCCTTCCTCTCCCTTCCCTCTCCCCTCCCTCTCCCTCTTTCTCTTTGCCCCCTCCCCTCCTTCTCCTGCCCCTCCCTCCCCCTCCCCCTCCTTCTCTGCCCTCTCCTCCCTCTCCTCCCTCTTCCTCTTTGCCTCCCTCCTTCTCCTGCCCCTCCCTCCCCCTCCTTCTCTGCCCCCTCCTCCCTCTCCTTCTCCCTCTTCCTCTTTCTCTTTGCCTCCCTCCTTCTCCCCCTCCCTCTCCCCATCTCCTTCCCCTTCTTCTCCTGCCCACTCCCCTCCCTTTCTTCCTGTGCTCTTCCTCTCCTTTTCCCTCTCCCCATCTTCCCTCTCCTTCTCTCTCCCTCTTTCTCTTTGCCCCCTCCCCTCCTTCTCCTGACCCCTTCCTCTCCCCTCCCCTTCCATTCCTTCTCCTGCCCCGCCCCCCTCCATCTCTTTCTCCCCCCCCCCCCCCCCCGCTCCTTCTTCCTCTCCTTCCTCTCCCACTTTCCTATAGAAATGAAAAGGAGGGAACTACAATACCCTTCACCTTGTAGAGCAAGTGTCACTCTTGCCCTTCAGTCACTCTCCTCCTCAGACTCACAATACACAGCAGGGTTAGCTCTGAGATTCCTAAACTGTATTTAGTTCCTAAGCTGTTTATTTGATGGGATACTATATGGCATATCCCCACAGGGAAAGTTGCTTATTGATGTTAGTAATTATGATAACTATAAAACTCCCTATGATAAATATTCTTTCGGGAGTTTGAGATTTTAATCCATGCCAAACTTACCAAAAGACCAAAGGGAGTTGGGGGGAGGGGGAGTGTCATTTAACAGTGAGCTCTCCATAAGGATTGATCGCCTGATATTTCCTAACACTCTCCACTTTCCAACAATGCAAATGCTATCAGTTCCCCTACATTGACTGTGGTGTCTTAATAAATCAAATTATCAAAGGCTCACAAATGTAGAAAAAGTGAAAGAAAACAACCGAAGCAAGCAGAGTCTGCCACTGGGACATCAAAGAACCCGAACCATAAATCCATAACATTCACGTCCAAAAGCCAATGATGAGAAACATGGAGTGAGTTTTTTAGATTTAATTTTAAGGCAGCAGAAGTATGTGAAAACAGAAGAGAAATGCTGAGAAGCAGAGACCAGAGCGGAGGGCGCTTCGTTTTAGAATTCTTAGCTTCTCCAGGGAGTTAAAGAGCAGTGGCTGAGTTTGCAAAGCCATGGCGGCTGGAAACCATGACAGTTTGCAAGCTCTTTTCTGTGGAAACTATTCCTCTCCAGCTAGTAAAGTAGAAACCCAAGGGCGTGTGTAACACGTTACTAAATCTGTGCAAGAGCTCTGAACTCATCGGGGAAGACAAAGGAAGGGGCCATGAGTGATTCACTGTGAGCCAAGCCACTCAGTGTTACCCTGACTTTTAAATCTATGGTTCTCTTTGGTGTAAAGAGAACCCTAGTTGCTGTTTTGGTTGGGTTTGGTTGATGTATTTCATTTCCCTTCAGCCAACATCCAAGTTTGCTTTCAGAGAGAAGGAAATTGACTTTCCTTATTGTGTGCAATCTTGGTGGGAAGTAGTACATCCCCTCTGCTTGATAGTCCTTCAGACTGAAGGGGATCAATTAGCCTCATCCCAGCCTGCCCAAGGAGCAGCCTATGTGCTGTGACACAGGTCCATCCAGTGGGCTACTTTCCCCAGTCTCAGAATGAAGAATGCCAAAGTGTGTGGTCATGACGATTTGTTTCCCTCTGTTGAAGGGCCTTGGGTTGCTTCCCTTACCTATTTTCCAAGCTCAGGCATCTGTCTCTTCATTGGTCTCCCTCCAGTCACCAGCAAATCCTTTATTTATTGATTTGTTTATTTATTTACTTATTCATTTATTTATTATTTGTTAGGACCATTAGAGTCTATCTCAGTTATTCATCAAAGTAAGTCTGATGGGCATATTCATTCAAATGAAAAAAGTTCTGCACAGCCACTAGGTATGGCATTAGGAGGACAGAGATGTGAATCCTGACTCTGATCAGACCCACTGTAAGAGAAATTACTAGGTAAATAGATGAGTTTATTGTGATATAGGAGGCACTATGACAGACATAGTCTGTCACAGGGGAGGAAATCAGTAGGAAACCAATTACTTAGGATATATAGGCAGTATCTCAGAGAGGAAGAGGAGAATAAATGGCTCTCAAGGAAAAAAAAAGGAGTTGAAAAACAAACAAACAAACAAACAAACCATCCTGCAGGTTTCTGTGAGGAGAAACTGCACACATAAGGGCTCAGCCGTGTTGGAGAGCCATGCCACTCTTGGGAGTGTCAGGGAGAACCAAACTGGCGGTTGGGGCAAGCTACTGGGAGAATCAGTCCACTCAGGAGACCTTCGAGAATCGAGTATGGGTTGAGTGGGCTCCGTCAGGAAAGACTGTGTAAACAAAATGGTCTTTTAAAAAAGATTTGTTTTTATTTATGTGTCTATCTGAGTGGATGCCAGGTAAGTATATGAGCCAATAGAGGCCAGAAATAGAAGGGAACCCCATGGAGCTGGGGTTACAAGTAGTTGTGAGCCGCCCTGTGGTTGCTGGGAACTGAACTCTGGTCCTCTAAAAGAGCAATAAGTGCTTTTAACATCATGTACATTTATCTCTTCAGAACCCAAAATGGTCCTTCTAAATCTCATGGAACTCCAGTTTTTTCAGAAAAAATGTCGAGGAAATCAGTAGAAGTTCTTACTAGCTCTAAATGGTTGATGCTAGGAATATTTCAACATTACTTACTATTGAGTGACAGTTCTTCAGGGATTTGTTCTGTCTCTAGACTTTGTAAGCGGAAACACTGACTGTTCTTTGTTTCAGACTTTCTGTTTAATAAGGTGTGTATAGTGGAAGACTGAGATACAGTATCCCCTGCAATAGCAAAGGGCATAATATCAAATATCCACTCAATGGTCAGCTCTGAACTAGGCCAGAGAAGAGATTAAAAACAGAGAATAAGTCAGTCTTAGTGGACTGATTTGAATATGCTTGGCCCAGGGAGTGGCACTGCTGGAGGAAATGTGTCACTGTGAAGGTAGGGCTTTGAGGTCCTATGCTCAAGCTCCACCCAAGGTAAGACACAGTAGTCCTCTCCTGGTTGCCTTTAGATCAACAATTCTCAGCTCCTTCTCCAGCACCATGTCTGCTTATGCTTCCTGACATGATGATAATGGACTGAACCTCTGAAACCATAACCAGCCCCAATTAAATGTTTCCCTTTATAAGAGTTGCTTGGGTCATGGTGTCTCTTCACAGCATTAAAACCCTAACTAAGACACTTAGTATATCTAAGAAGAGGTGGCCAACACAGGAAAGCAGAGTCCACACAAGCTCATGGTAGTCAAAGTCAAGCATGGTGGTGTATTCCCAGCACTTAGAAGATATAGGCAGGAGGATTGCTGTAAGTTCAAGACCGTCATGGTCTACATAGAGAATCCTAGGTCAAGAAGGGCTGTGGCGGGAGATGATCTACTGACTCTTCAACTTTGATCAAGAATATTTTTTCCCTAATGTTCATCACTGTTTGGAAATTGTTTTCTACTATGGCTGAGGTGGAAGTATCTTTAAGAAGTGAGGCCTAGGGGACGCTAACTAGGTCTTGGGGGTACCACCCTCAGAAGAGATTCATGTTGATCTCCAAGAGTAAATTAGCTCTTTTGAAAGCAGGCTCTATAAAGAAAAGCCATGCATGGTCCCCTAGGCTTAATATTTTCTGCATATGACTGGTTCTGGAGATATGGAAGGAAGCTGGGGAGATGGCCATTGTTACTCCCATGCTCCCCTGGAGCAGCAAGCCGTCTGTACTCACATCTCTATCCCTCACCTCTCCTGGCCATCTCTCATCCTCATGTGGCCTTGCCTTCTAAGGCTGAGCAGGAATCTCAGATGAATCCAGCTATATTAATTCTACTTCCCTGTGGAGTCCAAGGCTAGGCCTCTCCTCTATGGGCATCATTCTAACAGGGCATGCTATTTATTCTCTGTGTCTTTAATATCGTCTTCCTTCCTGACTCCTTAAGTTGAATTAAAAATATTTTTCCCTAATGTCCATCTGTTATGGGCTAGGTGTTTTTGTTACCCCCAAATGCACGTGATGAGTGTCTGTCTACTAGGGATTCGGGGTGACTGTGTTTAGAGACTAGACTTCTATAGAAATCGTTAAAACTGAAAGAGGTCATAGAGCAGAACTCCACTCCTACTGAATTTATGTGCTTTTAAGAAGAGATACAAGAAGCCAGCACTGATAACAGGGTTCCCCCTCTCTCCCTTCTTCCTTCCTACCCTGTGCTTTCTAAGAAAGACCGTGTTATGACACAGCAGGTAGGCCATAACATTTATAAATCAGAAATAATCCGTTAAAAATAGGAACTTTAACTAATATATGGATCTAGCAAAATCTATTCTTTAAAATTCAAGGTATTTCTCTCAAGCACCATTTTTAAGCTCTTCATTTTAATTTGAGTGTTCTTCTCTTGGCTCCTAAAATATCCTAAATGTAATTCTATCCCAGAGCTATCACGTTAATGTAGCCACTTATTAGCCTCCTTCTGCCATACCATGATCTTCTAGGAGTCAAGACCAGGTCTCCATCAAGTTGATACTCCCAGTGAGCAGTGTGTCGCCTGGCACATGAGCAGCTGTGTGTTCTAAGATGCTCCATGAATTGACTCTGCTGTGCAAATCATAGACCCTCATGATTGTAAGCCACAAAGCTTTCCTGTCTTTATTCTTGAAGGTGGGAAAACAAATTTATGTAAGTCTCAGCAGAAAGCTTTACAATTAGAAGAAAAACTCACAAGAGTTACTGAGCAGGCTTTGAAACAAAGACTCCGGGCAGGCAGAATGTGTCGGCAGCTGCCAGTTGTTTAAAAGAAACACTAAAGGAAGTTCTGTAGGCAGGAGGCAAATAACAGGAGATGGAGACATGGTAACACAGAAGGAATGTAAAGGGGTGAAAGGTAAACACTGGGTAGAGCATAATAAATACCGACTACCTAAAACAACAACAATAATGTTTTGCGGGATGAAAAGTATGCAGAAATAAAGCATACCCAGCAAAGCAGGGTAAGTGGGCATTGCCATCTGTCCAGGCTGCTGTGAAAAAAGACCACAAAATGGCTGACTTTTAAACAACAGCAGTTTATTTTTCCCAGTTCTGGAAGCTGGGGAGTCCAGGCTTAAGGCAGATGCAGAATTGGGTGAGGACCCAGATTCTGGCTCATAGCTGATAACACCCTTGTGTCATCCCCTGGTGGAAGAGTGGGGAGTCTCCTTCAGGCCTCTCTAGTCAGGCATTAATGCCCCTCCTGGAAGCTCTGCTTCCATGAACTAATAACCTCCCCAAGGTCCCAGTGCTGTCAGGTTGGAGGGAAGGACTTCAATATAAGGATTTAGGGGAGGGGATACGATAGTGATGGTTTTAAATGTGGCAAGGTATTTTAATGGTCTAAGAAGAACTAATGGTACTAATTTATGGTAAATCCCACTAAGTCAAGAATGTACATTATATCTCTGTAGTTACCACTTAAAGAACAATTCTTAAAAATGTATAATCAACAAAGAGGAAGTGGAAATAGAATGTTTCCTTTTTTCTTTTTATTATTTATTTTTGGTTTTCAATACATGCTGACCAGCTTCCCCTCCTTCCACTCCTCCTAGTCCTCCCCCTACTCCTCCAAGTCCTCCCCCTATTCCTCCAGAACCACCACTTTCCTTTTCCCCTCAAACCCCAGATCTACTCCTCTTCCTCCATTTCCCTTCAGAAAAAGAGCAGCCCTCCCAGGGATATCCATTGAACACAGTGTAACCCGATTCAGTAAGACTAGGCACAAACTCTCATATCAAAGCTGGGTGAGACAACCAGTAGGAGGAAAAGGGTCCCAACAGCAGATAAAAAAGTCAGAAATATATCCAACTGTGACTGTTAGAAATCCCACAAAAGCCAGGCAGTGGGCTCATGGCTTTAATCCCAGCATTTGGGAAGATGAGGCAGGCAGATTTCTGAGTTCGAGGCCAGCCTGGTCTACAGAGTGAGTTCCAGGACTTCTAGAGCTATACAGAGAAACCCTGTCTTGAAAAACCAACCAACCAAACAAACAAACAAAAAAGACAAAACAAAAGAACAACAACAAAAACAAAAAACAAAAAACAAATAAAACAGAAGTCCCACAAAGACACCAGGCTAACAATTATATATGCAGAGGACCTGCTGGGAACTCATGCAGGTTCCATGATTGCCAGGTCAGTCTCTATAAGCCTGCTATGAGCCCAGCTTACTTGATATCTGTGGAGCTTGTTCTTCTGGTATCCTCAAGCCCTCTGGCTCCTACAATTCTTAATTAATGGCTAATGAAAAAAAAAAAAAAGGACAGAAGATGCGAGGAAATTTTTTCAAAAACAGCTGGTATACAGTCAGGAGAGATGGCTCAGCGGTTAAGAGAGCTCACTGTCCTGGGAGAAGACCTGAGTTCAATTCCCAGCACCCATGTTGAACATCTCCCAACTCCCTGAAACTCCAGCTATAGAGGATCAAACATCTCTAGCCTTGTCACAAACACAAACAGACACATATAACTAAAAGTAATATATGTCAGCCAGGCAGTGGTGGCATAGGCCTTTAATCCTAGCACTTGGGAGGCAGAGGCAGGTGGATTTCTGAGTTCGAGGCCAGCCTGGTCTACAGAGTGAGTTCCAGGACAGCCAGGGCTACACAGAGAAACCCTGTCTCAAAAAAAAAAAACCAAAAACAAACTAACAAAAAAAGCCAGTGACTCCAGTTCCTTCCGGTCTGTCTGGGCTGGTGTCCAGAGCAGACCTTTGGCGCAAGCTCTGCAGCCAATCTCACAACACCCAGAGGAAGCTCCACTCCCAGGTGACCTAACAAGCCTAGGATCACAGGATCCCAGAATCACAGGGTCACAGACACAGCTTGACTCTGAGGAGTTCTGATACAACCAGGATCACAGGAAGGACTGGTTCCAGTCAGATTCAGCAAGGGCAGGTAGCACTAGAGATATCCAGATGGCGGAGGGCAATCGTAAGAAAATAAACAACACAAACCAAGGTAACTTGGCATCATTAGAACCTAATTCTCCCACCATAGCAAGTCCTGGACACACCATTACACTGGAAAATCAAGATTCAGATATAAAATCACTTCTCATAGTGATGATACAGGACTTTAAGAAAGACATAAATAGCACCCTCAAAGAAATACAGGAGAACACAGGTAAACAGCTAGAAGCCCTTCAAGAGGAAACACAAAAACCCCTTAAAGATCTTCAGGAAAACATAATCAAACAGGTGAAGGAAATGAGCAAAACCATCCAGAATCTAAAAATGGAAATAGAAATGATAAAGAAAACAGAAAGAGAGACAACCTTGGCCATACAAAACCTAGAAAAGAAATCAGGAATCATAGATGCAAACATCACCAACAGAATACAAGAGATAGAAGAGAGAATCTCAGGGGCAGAAGACACTATAGAAAACATTGACACAACAGTCAAAGAAAATGCAAAAAGCAAAAAGCTCCTAACCCAAAACATCCAGGAAATCCAGGACTCAATGAGAAGACCAAACCTAAGGATAATAGGTGTTGGGAGCCAAGGCATGGCCACCCGACCCCCTGCCCCTCAACTAGCCTGAGAACTGCCTGACCTTGGCTAAAAACATCCTGTGCCTGTTTACCAAGAGGCAGCATACCAAGATGAAATGTTCTGGACCCCCTGCCAGCATCCTCCAGATGGACAACCCTGGGATGAACCCATTGTTCCCCACCCCTCCCTTTTTCCACTTTTGTAAAGTATATATTGAGCACCTTGCTCTAAATAAAGCAGACCTTGATAAACCTTGCAGGGTCTCCTCCTCTCTCTCACCCATTCTTCCCCACAGGCATGGTCCCCCTCGACTCCCCAAATAATTAAGCCCTGCAGGCTGGGATAAATAGGTATAGAAGAGAGTGAAGATTCCCAATGTAATGGGCCAGCAAATATCTTCAACAAAATTACAGAAGAAAACTTCCCTAATCTAAAGAAAGAGATGCCCATGAACATACAAGAAGCCTACAGAACCCCAAATAAACTGGACCAGAAAAGAAATTCCTCCTGTCACATAACTATAAAAACACCAAATGCACTGAACAAAGAAAGAATTTTAAAAGCAGTAAGGGGAAAAAGGTCAAGTAACATACAAAGGCAGGCCTATCAGAATTACACCAGACTTCTCACCAGAGACTATGAAAGCTAGAAGATCCTGGGCAGATGTCATACAGACCCTACAAGAACACAAATGCCAGCCCAGGCTACTATATCCAGCAAAACTCTCAATTACTATAGGTGGAGAAAACAAGATATTCCATGACA
>JADRCD010188707.1:0-31820 GCA_019843815.1 Montemys delectorum | reverse complement strand
TCTCTCTCTCTCTCTCTCTCTCTCTCTCTCTCTCTCTCTCTCTCTCTGTTTAATGTCTGGCAGAAGGAAGCATCTCTGATAATGGCTGAGGTACTGATCTGTGAATAGAGTAGAATATCACAAAAGTCATATTTTTACATAATTTTTTTTTTTTTAATGAGTAGTACTTGGTTTTACCTTAGGTCTCTGGGCTATCTAGTTTCTGGTTCTTGATCACCAAGCAGTGTTGAACACTGGTTCTATCTTGTGAACTGGGCCTTAAGCCAAATAAGAAATAAGAAAATTGGTTGGTAACTCCCAAAAGTTCCATGCACCATTTTCCTGGAATATTTTACAGACAGGTTTTGTGGCTCGGTTGGTGTTTACATTTATCTTTTGTTTGTAGGGTTCTTTTCTTTATCAACGACAATAGAATATAGGGGTGAAAGTTCTTTCTAGGTAACAGTTTATCTCTGGTTTTACAAAATGAAAAAATAAATAATTAAAACTACATTAATTCCAATATTAAGCTATTTATGAAAAAGTATATTTTGACCCATTTTATTGACACTAGAGCTTTTAGTTAAGGCCAAGACACAAGCAAGACTCAGCTACCCATTCTAATCTGACAGACAATTCAAGAGAATGGTAATGGGGAAAAGCAGAGACAGGAGTTTTATTTACTGCACCCACAAAGTCTATCTTTAAGGTACTAATATAGTCTTTAGGTTTAAAGAGAGGAAGAATCAAACAACACAGTAAGAGTTATCCATAAATAAGGTGTCCTTGAGGAGTGCGGTCTGGTCATGGTCATCTCAGTTCTGATTCTGCGAGGTGCTTCTAAGGAGCCCACACCCCCTCTCACCATCAGCACCAATTTCCCTTCTGAAAGATTATCACTTCTGCTCTTAGACAACCAGGACCTCTCTCATGTAACCAGACCCTGAGCAGGCTCTGTGAGCAGCCCACTCTGCTGCCCAAGTTGAGAAGTAGCATAATATTGTTGCTTTGCATAGCTCGCAAATTAACAAACCTCACACCTCTACCCTGAGAGAAAGTGACCCCTGTCACATAGCCTAGGTCTATATGCTCTGCTCCCTTACCTAAGTCATGGAACACAGGTCACATATTGACTAAGCCTGCTTCCTAATACTGCAAGATTTCCCCTTCCTTAAAAATTACAACTTTGCTCCCTCACCCCAAAAATGAGGGACAATTGTTAGTAAAAGCCTTTTGTCTGAATGAAATGTGTCCTTGTTACGTCTTTTAAACTCTCCCTGAATCTGACAATGCTCCAGAGTATGGCCTGAGAGCTCCTGGTCTTCCTGGAATCTTAGGTAGCTACAAGGTTAGGCTAATGCCTTCTCTGTATGCTGGTTGAGATGACAGGCTTTCATTAGGATTTAATTACTCAAATAAGGAATCCATGCCCTCCCCCACCCCCCCAACTCAAATAGCTTATAAACGTCTGTTTCAATATGTTTCTATAGATGTGAGCTTTTGTACATGAAGAAACAGGAAATGTAGGCACAGATGAGGAATTTTTATTCATTTTATTTATTTTAACATGTTAAAATTAACAATGACTGCAGTTCTAACAATCTTTTCTATAAAATTGTGTTAGTGAGGTTGGAATGGAAATAACACTATAGATTTCCACATATATAAGTATAAATAGAATTGTAGTAAAATACACAAATATCGGAGATGCTGAAGACAGTTAAATGCATCATTTAATTGCACAACTGGAAGCCCCACCCCGCCACCATCCTTGGAAACAAAGTCTGTGCACTTTTTTTTCAGAATTTGGAAGTGTGTTCTTTCACCTTAATCTGCTGTTTTCAAAACCTTTTATGAGACCATTCAAATGTGTGTCCTGATCCTATAAGAACCTTTTAATGAGAATTAGTAAAACCCATTAGAGTGATAATTAGATTGTCAATACAGGTACAGTACAGCAATTTCCAGCCCTTATTGGGTATTAACTGTTTGAACATTAATCAAAATCTCAAAAATGCATATTTTCTTGAGCTCGCCTGCTCTTTATGTCTGCTGCCCTTTATTATAGAAAAAAATCTTGATCTATGCCATCAGAGGCATTGTTTTAGAACTTGTTTGAATGGATTCTCTAAGTTAACACTGCCTATTTAAATTTGAATGTCAGTGGCCTTGGAGTCTTAAATGAACGGCTCTGTGTTGCTTCATATTTTGCTTTCAAAGCTCTTTAAATAAATGCTTATGACTGTTTGATTGTACTCAAAAGTTCTTTTGAAAAAACAGCTAGCCTAAAATTAATTCATAATCTGGGAAACAGAATACTTAGATATTTAGAAAATGCTATTTTTGTGAGAGGACATATATTTGAATATTACTGATTGGAATGATAGGACTGTCTCTTTTCAATATACCTCTACTTCTTTTATTTGACTTCCATGTCATATATCAAAATTCAATGCTGGTGGAAAAGATGCAGATATGACAGTATGAAGGCTGGGGATGAATAGATCTCCAAGGGAGCTGGCCTTTCTGTCATCTGATAAGCTGCTTCCAGTCTGCTTGCTGGGATTTTGTTCTGGCCCCTGCAGACCACAACACATCCAAGGCTTCTTCACTGTTAGCGATAATCTGACTGCATTTGAAGGATGACTTTGTAAAGACTGCTCAGAAACTAGCTTATTCTATGACCTTATGTTGCAATTTTGTTTTTTATTTAACCTAAAATAATAGATTTCTGTCATTGTTTTAGTGTTGATCCAACAATATCTTTATGTACACTATGGATATCTTATGATATGACTTTTGATGGACTTATGGGAAACTAAGACCTGGCATTGTACAATGAGTTTGACCTTCAGGGCCTGACAGCTTAGTGGCCAGTCTGCTTTCTTAAAACTGAGTCTGTAAAAGTCGTTTTTAAGGTGTTTTTTGGTTTTTGTTTGTTTGTTTATTTTAATGTGCAAATCAATGGAGATAGGGATATATAAAATTGGAATACAGCAAGTTACATATAAATGATTTTCTTATACATTTTGAATAAAGCCATTTAGGTGGCCCTCTCTGCTTTGTCATAATGTAAACAGAATTAAACTTAATATTTCTTTTTAGGTATGGGAAGTGGGATTTTTAGAGCCAAAGTGTAGACGCAGGGAGCCCAGATAGTTGAGGCTTAGCAACCCACCTGCAGCATCTCAAGTAAAGAGATGATGGTGGTGGCTGGTGATGAGAGGGGATCGAAAGACTTCCTCACTACGGCCCTATTGGGATGAAAACCAGTAAAGAGGTCCAGGGACCCCAAGTTCATTTTCTGGGTACTGAGATATACTTTTGGTTCAAGGAAAACAAAGAATTGGTACAATGGACAAAGAAGTATGTGGAACTAAGAAATACTGTCTAATCAGGCTCTCGTTGTTCATTGCCTGTCTAGCTTCTGCCTCTGCAAGGTCATCTTGAGGAAGTTATAACTGAGAGAAGTTATGAAGAGAGCAAGCTGATTTTTAGCAAGGTGCCATTGCTGCTCTAGCTAGTGTCTTAAACTTCCTGTGATGGATAATTGCCCCTACTTGGATGACCTGTTTTGCATGCTCAATGTTTGGGTGTTGTTTGAACCTATGTCACAAAGATGTTTACCAGTCAGTAAGTTCTGCTTTTCAAGGAATGCAACATCAACTCAGATAGGTTAAGAATGCAAAGACAAAGCTAAAGATGTAGTTGATGATGCTCATGACCAGGGGCAGCTCTCCTCCTTCAGTTGCTCTTGATGGGCCAGGTGCGTTTTTTTTTTTATTTAGTGTTCAGTATGGGTTTCCTGTTCGCCTCCCCTCCATCCCAGTCCTTTTGATTTCTGTCAAATGAACCCACACAAGATACTCAGAGCGTAGTGTTGAAGGTAGATATGTCATATAGTACAGTGGAGCACTCTCAAGGAGTGAGGAAGCCATGGTGCCAGCCTGCATTTATTTTAGCTGGGCTTTATACTGTTTCTGGACTTTTTGATTTTAACTTTTTGATCTCTCTGTGGAGTCCATCCTGATGTCACTCACAACGCTCCTTCTTCCTCAGCCTTTCAGAGTTCTCCTTTATACAGTTTCCTGTCCAAGTGGTTAACAACCCAGTGGATGGAATCTTGTAGTGTTCTGGAGTTTTATTAGAGAGCCCCTGGCTAGACAATAATAATGTAACATCTCTGTCCATCCTTCTGCAAAATCATAAATTATTAGGAGACTGTATTTTATAATCTCTTCTTGCACATAGACATTGTAGATTACCAAGTGGTAGCACTATGTTAAAGGCTGGATGAGCCTGGGACCTTCCAGCTAGTTTAGAATGCCATGTCTCCACTGTGGCCAGTAAGCAGCCTCTGGTCCCAGTAAGCAGTCTGGTCCCCATGACTTCCAAAACTGGTAATATCAATTCCATAATTATGTTCTCTTTCTTTGTAAATAAGCAGTTGTTATAGGACATATCCATATATCCAGCTGTAGAGATGGAAATTGGCTAACAGTAAAATATTCATATTTTATTAGATAGGGATTTTATTAGTCTTAGTGCAATTTCCCTATGGCAGTCAGTGGTAGATTATTGGCTTTTAAAATGTCACTTGACTGGAACAGAAGTTAATTAGAGGCTTGCTAGTGTCTAGAAGGCATGTCAATTTCTATAAGTAATGACCTTCTGGTCTTTTGCCACTAGAAAGAACAGTTAGTGAATGTGCTATTTAGAACACAGACTATCTTAAAAGTCCGTATTTGGAACATTTATGAAACTTGATTAAAGTTTTATTTTTTCTTTATGAATAAAGATATAACAGTAGTATATTTTTTATGAGTTCCTAATTTTATATTTCAAGCAGAGAAAATAAAATTTAGCAACTTTACTACTGCAACTTTTTAAAATACATATCTTTTTTTTATATACTTAACTTGCTATCTTTAGGTAGACTCTCACAATAAAGGTGCTTTATATTATAAAAATTTATGTTTAAATTGTGTATGTGTGTGTGTTCAGGCATCCACATTCCATGACACATATGAGGAAATCAAGGGACCGAGAGTTGAATCTCCTATATTTTTTATGTTTATATATTATACAAATATATATGAATTATATATTATATTTATATATTACATAGTCATTGGTAAGGCCTATGTAATTACTTAGAAAAATGAACATATTATAATGCTAAACTTGAAGGATAGAAACCCACATGTTAATGTAAAGAGTGGCAAAGGGATGCTTGGATGATTTGATGTAGACTTGACACAGGAATTGCAAATACTAGCAAATATTACTTAGAGAGTGTAACATAAATTACAAAAACACTTTGTGACTAATATTTTCCCAAAGTCTAACCTGTCATTGGTTGCTTTATAAGTGAATTTAATACATTTATATTCAAAGTGTATTTGCTATTAAGTTTGTGCTACATCTGCCCCTATAATTCAGCTTAAACATGCCTGAAGTCAATGAAGCGGCTTTACACTTTGGCTTACTTCATCGTACCACAGGGAGGTGAAAGGAAGCCATTTCCAAGTGTGTGCATTCGGAGCTTACAGTCTTTAAACTCATCTTTCAAACATCTAGGAGTACATTCAGCAAATAGGAAATCCCAAACTCATTATAAATGAGCTTATTTGGTGACCATTTACCCGTCGATCTATTAACATCCTTCTCTCTCTACTGACTGAAATATTTGGTAGTGCTTACTAAGAACAGAATTATACTCAACTAGTATACTATCTTCACTTTATTAAAATGCTTCACAAAAAAAAATGTTGAAATATACTTCCTTGAAGAAAAGCACTCATTCCTGATAAAAACAAGACAGGCAGGTCCACAGTTATATTTAAGAACAATAGATTATTGCTGTAGCATCAACTTTACTAGGTTAGATTGGTAACTGGTTTCTTAACTATGAATCATAAATAAATGTCGTCTATTGCTTTTCATGCCCCATAATTAATTATAACACTGAGCTGACAGGTAGTGTATTATGAAATAATTCCATGTTCCTATAGTCATGGTCTTGTGCATCTAAGATTTACCATTTCTTTTTCAGCGCCTGGCTATGGAAGCAGAGAAAGTCCAAGCAGCCCACCAGTGGAGGGAAGATTTTGCAGTAAGGATCTTTTTAATAATCACTTCATTTGAGTTTATCAACATTTGTTTGTATAGTTTTGGTCACATTGCAATATATTCAGGGATGGATTTTTTTCAGTGTTATTAGAATTTGACCCCAAACTGCCAAAATCTATTTTATTCTTTTGTGAGTAACCAGGACCAATTAAGTTAGTTGGAATATTCATGCTCATGTTTATGTACAAGAAAAGAAAGAAAAACATATTCACATGTTCTTCTATTCTTATAGGCATTTGAAGTATATTAACGAAGTATTGAGTTATGCTTTCTGAATAATCCTCATAGTCATTTTGAAAACCAGTGTATGTGTAACTTGCTTATTTGAAGAGGCACGTAGTTTGTAATTTTGTTGATGTATGAAGTGACTGAAGTGCATATGCAAGCATCAAGCTCTTACAGTCTGAATTGTGTCTGTTTTGCTGGAAGCATTCCTCCTCCTTCTCTGGACTACTTCTAGAAATGTCAGCTGGCGTTACATCTCCCATTTTCTTTTTTATTCGATAAGCTGGTTTGTGTTCTAAGGCATGCTGGTTAATTATACAACATTACAGAAACCCTCCCTGTAACGATGAACTTTTCACTATCCATCTAATATGAAAGAAGTAGATCTCAAATTGTCACCTAAGGTTTTTCTGTAAGACATTTCGTGCCTAAATTTATAATGGAGATGTTTTCAGTCTCTAATTACTGATAAACTCCAGACAACTTATTTTTGACCTGTAACCTTCCTTCAGCGCATTGATATTATTTCAATAAGGACTAGAGTCTGAAAACTAGTTAATGATATTTTCTGAGATCTTATTTTAAAAGGTGTCAGGTTTAAAGTTGAAAAACTTAATCATCACTAGGGCTAGGAAGGAGTGTCACCACTTGGTGTTCATGTCTTCCCTTGTTCACTTTATATGGAAGGAAACTAATTTAAATACCATGATGATTTTTTTTTATGGACTTCCTTGCTTGACATTTCTGATCCTTCTTATTTATTTACTTACTTGTATCCAACAATCTATTAAGGAGTGATGCTATTCAACCACCATCTTAGTTGACTTTTCTCAGTGAATTGATCACATTGACTGGATTCTTGGGTCTTATTAGATATTGGCTTTACTCATGGTTGTTTGTCATGGTTAGGTTAATAAAGATCAGATTGTCACTGGTAATATATGAAAAAAAAATGAACATGAAAAAAATCACAAGCACCTTGAACACTGACAAACATGAGCTTTTGTAATGAGGTGGTTAGCATGCAGTTAATATCTTTGAGAGAAGGGAAATGACCTTAAAGTTGTGTTTCTTGATTATAACCCTTGGTGATTTGTATGGATGGGACATTTTCTTACTGTCTCTTCTTCATTTAAAGATGACATGTGACATATCATAAACATAAAATGAGGTTGTGTCTGTGTGTTATTGTTATAGTGCAATTGCTAGTGATTGCATTTGATTCTTGGGTAGTTAGCAGAACTCCAAGGACCATCTACACCTCACAGTCTTTCTCTGTTATATAGACACTAAACCTTTTCTTTGGGGCAAAAAAAAAAACCAAAACCAAAACCAAAACCAAAACCAAAACAAAACAAAAAAAACTTTGTATCGTTAAATCATTTAGTCTTTTTGGTCCTTGTTAGAAAAATAAAAGACTTGGCATAGGCTTAACTTAATCCCTTCTTTACCATTGTTGTTTTATTTAGTCAGTAGCTCTGTTTTTTATGACAGAGATTTCTTTCCCAAATTGTTGTGAACTGTAAGCCACTGGGCTCACTGATGCTAAGTCCTCATTTTAGCAATGCATTTTATTTCTCTATAGAAAAGTAGTAGGGGGGCATGAATTACCACAAAACATTCAATATATGTTACCTGATACATAGTTTATGCATCTTCAATATCATCAATTGGAAGACACTCTAACATTTTGCCTATTTTACTCATTTCTAACATGATACCAGTTAAATGGTAAAGTGCCAAAAATTTCATGTCCTGCTCTTCTTTGTGAGATGTAAATTTTTTATAGATAGAATTGTTACATTATGTCCTGTAGTCACTGTGACTGATAGGAAACACTGTTAGAACTTTTCTTTCAGGATAACAAATGTGTTCAAAATGATACAAAAGCCATTACTAAATTTTAAATGGATAGAAAATACATTTATTTTTTTACCCAGTATGAAATGTTCCTATCATTTAATACTACATAGAGAACTATTCTTTAGTTCCCATTTGGGGTGTATTTATACCATATTATCTTGAAAAGAGACTCGCAAAGGGAAAACAAGTCAGAGCCTGTGGATTCACGTTTCCTGCACACACTTCATGGATTCACGTTTCCTGCACACACTTCGTGGATTCACGTTTCCTGCACACACTTCGTGGATTCATGTTTCCTGCACACACTTGGTAGATTCACTTTTCCTGCACACACTTCGTGGGAGCTGGTGCCTCCTGTTGACACGGGGCACCCTCTGTCCATGGTTTGTGTGCTTGAAGGGTAGGGTACTTCCCACCCTTACATTTTATCAAGAGGAAACAGCAGCCTCTTAGGGAGACCATGAAGGAATAGAACATTAAAATTGTGATGATTTCTGTACCTGGAGAGTACAACCTGAACTAACCTTACTCAAATTTTAGAGTCCAATGATTAAAAAGCAGTAAAATAGAAACCCTCCTCCCATCTTTTTTTCTGAAAAGTAGATAGATAGTTCTATAATTTGTAGATGTATCAAACTAAGTCAATCCTTTAAGTCTAGAATAACATTCAAATTGGTTGGTGATTAAGCATAATCAACAGCAGGTCTCTGTTTTGATAAAGCACCCAAAACAGTTGCAAGTTTTGTCAGTGTTTTGAGCAAACACATGAAAATGTTTAATTTGAGTTTAAATATAAGATTCCAAAATGTCCTCCTTGTACACTCTATAATTCTTTTATCGTTTAAGGCATTTGACTATCTTCACCAGTGAAGAAGATATTTAGTAATTTAACACTAGGGCGATGTAGAAGACAGAGTTTCCTAAAAGCTGCATTATCATTTCAAAAGGAAATATAATATTCTGCTTCTTCCCTCAAGTGTAAGTTGGCAAGTTTCATTAATATTACTTAGGCAAAACTTGATTAACATCCCCTGCTGTGTAAAGTAGAGAAATCACATAAACAGCAAGGACAAAAGGCAGAGCAGTGCATGCTGTCAACAGGAAGGGGCTCCTGTAACTCACACCCTCCCTCAACTCCATGTCAGCCCGACATGATACACAATCCAGAGAACAACTGGCCAGCCAGCTCTGTTGTTTGGCATGTGTGTGCTGCTAATAACTAGAGAGGGAACAAAGGGCACACACTCTAACTAGATTAAAATTTATGTGGTCGTGCATTTACAAGTTCAAACCAATATTTGTAAATAAGCTACATCTTCCAGCTGTGTCAGGCCGGTTTCCATGCAACTTATGGGTGTTAAAGGAGGCATATCATGTCACTTAGGGTGGACAAATCATTTGGTTAAGGGCAGGTGGGTGGAGGTGGGGGAGGGACACAAGCTTGGTAAACTAATTGTTCCGCATGAAATAGTTTCTATTATTTCCATGAAACAGATCTTTTCCGCTTGCATCTGAGATCTCATTTGATTGCATTGCAACGGCTGGTTAACTAAAGCAATTTTGATTCCAACTAAGGCTGAAATATTAATTGTACTTACACATGTATAAACATAAACGATGCCTAATTTGTATTTTAATAACTACGATCTTTATGTATGGCTTATTAGTGCCAGCTTGTTACTGTGTAGGCTGAGTGGAGATGTCTACAAATTGGCCAGTAAATAAAACATTCTCGGAACCATTTTAGATTCTGCTGCATGGGGAAAATAAATTAGAAGAGGGAAAATTTTCTGGTGGAGTTGAACATTATTGAGTCAATCAGGCTAATTTAGTACTTCAATATAACTTTAATTCTGTAATTGTCAGAAGCATTTTACGAAGCCATATATCGAGATGTTCCTTTAACATTATAACATTCAGAAATTTGTGTTTGTGTGAATAAATAGGCATTCTGTATCATTTCATCTGTCCCTATTCATTTCATGGAATTACATCAGCCATGTCAATCATAGCATGGGTGATTAGTGCAATGAGGAAACATACTGTGCTTATTTTGATTTTAATGCATAGAGACAAACAGTATTCTCTGTGACAACTTGCTGTACGTGCTAGATATGAAAAGACAAATTTTTGCGTCTCAAAATTGGAGGATGGCTTGCAGTCTTCATAAGTGAATAAATGAATTTGATGGATCATCAAAATGATTCCAGCCTATGATTCAATTTAGTCTTTCGTACTTTTTCCCTTGGTTGTTTACTTTGCATATTTATTTTTTTATCGCGTTATTGCTATATACAAAACCTTTTGTAATTACTGCTTATTTGATGCTTCTTATGAACCTGCCCCATCATAAAAATAGATTAAAAAGAGCCAGAGTACAAAATTAATGTTCCCTGCCATCAGGAAAGGAAACTATTTAATGAAGAAGAGATAGACTAACTTTTGGTGCTTTTATCTAAGCATTTGTGGTTATGATAAAAATATAAGACAAGAGAGAAGTTTGTGAAAACTGTGGACTTTAAAGTGCTGTTTAGCTTGGATAATAGCTTATATGTTTATTCTTACACTGAAAAGGAAAAATAGTACCTTTAAATACTTATTATCTAGCCCAAAATATTGCTTTTACTCTTTATAACATTTCTGACATTCACTCTGATCACACATTTTGTTGCTTCCACTAAAGTCCAATTTAGAACACAATGGTCCTCACTAAGTCACTATTGTGGTGTGGTCCATGACATAGTGAATGGTCCTCACTAAGTCACTATTGTGGCACGGTCCATGACATAGTGAATGGTCCTCACTAAGTCACTATTGTGGCGTGGTCCATGACAATAAAAATTTAGATGCTGCAGGGGCTCCGTAAGAAGATTCTCTCCTTCCCTTTCTATCCAATCGAGATGATGAGAAGTCAGAAAGCTGTACCTCACTGAGGATTGGTACATGATGACTGGGCTCCACGCTTATTCATGATCACGTTGCTTGCTCCATGTTCTAAGGTTGAGATTATGGAAATAAGTCAGTCACTGAGATTTCTTAAATTGCTGCAAGGTTTAAAATTTCCAGCCACAGCGAGTGCCCAAAATCATCCTTGTTGGTATTTAAAGAGTTGATATTTAAAGGTTGAAGCAATTGTACCTCCACTTTCTAGTGCCAAAATTACTGCTGTCAAAAGAGAATCTTTATGCCAGATAGTTTATTACATACTAAAATATAAACAACATTTTCTTAATTTTTGTGGAGTACTTATTTGTGTGGAATTAAAGATTCACTGTATTAAATTTTGGACCAAAGAGAAAAAGATGAGGAACATGTATGAACATTATAAATGGCTGCAAATTACATAAAATTCAGTCAGATGAATTATCTCCAAAACCTTCATGTCGTCCACTTCATTGATTAAAAGCCTTCAGCTAGGGACTGGAGATATGTCTCATTGCATCAACTACTTGCCAATGCAAACACAAAGACCTACATATAGATTCTGTGCACTCAGGGAATGTTCTGCTGGTGTGGCAGCTGTTTATCCTCCTGGCCTTCAAAAGGCTGAAACATAGGATCCCCATGTCAAGAGGTAAGCTAGACCAGCCTTACCAGCAAGCTCTGAGTTAAACTGAGACCTCTTGCCTCAGTGGATAAGGAGAGAAAGTAATCAAGTAGCTTTGGGTGTCCTTAGGTCTGCCCACATGAGCACCAACACCCACACCTGCACACATGCTCATGAACAAAATTCATCAAGTCAGGGTATACTGGGTGCTTTGTCATCTGGCCTAAGTAGTATGTTCTAAGTGTACCATTGTAGTACCAGTCTAATGTTTGATTCACGTGGGATAAACATCCCAGAGTAAATCACTGATATTCTCTTAAAAGGATTTGTTTCATGCCTTTGAGTACTTTGTTCATCCCTGAAATTCCTGTATGGCTTTGATTGACCAATATTAGAGTTGCTATTCTATGTGACTTTCTAATGCATGTATGCTTTTCAATGCATATTTTTTTCTCCACATTTTTTTACTACTAAACTGTAAACTTCCAGGGCTGAGAAGTTTGGCTAATGCAATACAGAGGTAGTCTAGTGCAATGCATGACAGATGATATCCTGCATATATTTTTATTAAAAAATAATAACTTGCACTATTGGGGTATCTGTTTTTACTTGTAAACTTTACTGTCAATATTACTGAAGAGATTATGAAAAATTTTGTTGAACTGTACTTTTATATGCTGGAATATATTTATTTACCCACAGCTGTTATGAAGCACTGGGCTTAGAGTTATACAATCTACATAAATTTTGCATCTGACACTAACTTGCTCTGCAGTTTTGACAAAATAATATTCTCTTGAGATATCTATTTCTTTATGATTTCAGCTCTGTTGTGCTCATCAATACAACTGTGTCCTTGAGCCATTCAATCATTGCGCCATTTGTCTCCGACACAAAATATTTGAGAAACTCCAAGTTAGTCTGAGATGGTCTCGAGCAAGTCAGCACAGTCCCTTAAAGAGAGTTCATTCCCTGTTAAGCACTTGCAGCTTCCACTTCTGATATGGCTACTTGCCTCATTGAAATTTCTTTAAGCTGGAGTCACAGTGAATACTTGGTAGACATAAATTGAATGACACTATTTCAAATCCTAACTAGTTTCAGTGAATATGGATTACAAATCAGTACTTTTAGTCTGTGTCACAAAGGGCCTGAAGGAAGTAACTCCATTCGTATTAATTTAAGCCTTCTCTCTATGAGAGAAGACATGTTTTTCAAATAACCTTTATCTCTCACTCCCACCTCATCCTTCCTATGCCCTTTGGTCTCCTGGGGATATCTATCTTCTCCTTATAAGACAACCATGTGACTTTCAAGAAGTGAATGCATCAAAAGAAATTTTGTCAGCTCTTAGCCTATATTATCATATTTAGTGTATCTATTGAGGCCACCCTTGCTCTGTTTTCCTGTAGCTCCTAAAATTTGTTATAAATGAAGTTAGGCAAGTTATGTATATGTGCCTAGCACCTTGAAAAACTTTGGAGGTATAATGATAAGTTAGATGCTTCTTCTCCTTCATGACCCAGCAAGTAGGTGAAAACAAACACTCATTTACTGGAGCTCTTTAAGGACTGAGTTCTGGAACAATAACTCTATTCCCAGAGATAATTTTGTATTGAGGTTAAATAACATTAGATGCTGGAATGGATTCAATTTAGTGGAATTAAAGATATGTTAATGGCTTTGCTAATATTGCTGTGGGAAAGAGAGGCTGTTCCAGGAGTTAAAAATATGACCTAAAACCTTTCTCCCTGAAGGGGTGATACTACCAGGAAATCTTTAGCTTTTAAGTAAAGGAGCCAAACATGAAGTTCAGGCCCTTTGTACAGACTCCGGGGTAGGGTTGCAGTAGGACTCTTTTGGACATTGAATGCTGCCCAAAAGAATGGGTGATGGTGACTGAGGACTTAGTAAATTGTTTTAAATGGAAACGTACCATCAAGCATAATGAAAAGCTACTAAAATTAATCCAGTTGATGCCAAGTAGATAGAGCAAACAAAGCCACCCCAAAATATTTCTCTAAAAAGACATTTAGGGATGTCCTGCTTAGATTTATAAGTTGAGAAAGAACTATGTGATAGTCTAACACAGTACTCTTCTATAATTTCTTTGAAGTATAAAACTAAGCTTTGTTACTGGAGTTGATGACATGATAATAATTTTGTAGAAATTTAGGTGAGTGACCAACTGTCCCTATCAAAGTGGACTCTCTTAAAGATCATTCTTATCAATTTATTACAATCCTTCAACCATACAATATAGCCTGGTGAGTGCATATATTCCAATCTTTCAGTAAGATCCTTCCTCCCTCCCTCCCTCCCTCCCTCCCTCCCTCCCTCCCTCCCTCCCATCATCCATCCTTCCTTCCTTCCTTCCTTCCTTCCTTCCTTCCTTCCTTCCTTCCTTCCTTCCTTTCTTCCTTCCTTCCTTTTCTATCTTTCTTTCCTATCTTTCTATCTTTCTTTCACTTTTTTTGCGGGGGAGGGGGACATGATTTCTTTCTGTAGCCCTGGCTGTCCTGGAACTTACAGAGATGCCCTTTGTCTTGAGAGTGCTGCGATTAAAGGTATGCACCACCAATGGCTGGCTTGCCATTGATTTCTTTCAATGCTTTCAATATAAAAACTGAGTCTTTTAGCATTAGGAAGCAAACAAAATTGCAAACAAACAACAAAGCCATACAAACAAATAACAATGAACATCACATACCCTTTTTTGCTTTGGGGCTTTCCCTCTGTCTTTGTCTTATGCTGCACAATTCAACTGAAATAGGAGGCCTCCCCTTTGATTTCATCCTTATCTTCCAGCCCCTTTGATCAAGTGTCATGTTGTGCCTCCTTTGTACCTCACTTCCCAAAACCAAATCAGCCTTTTCTGTTTAATTTCATACTTGGTATTTGTACAAACTTAAAATGTTTCTTCCTTTGGAAATTTTATTTCTCATAGTGTCTGGAATGCTTTCTGAGTGTTCCTGTTGCCACTACCTAATCCCTTGTCAATCTTCTTCCCAACATCTGTCATCACAGCACTGGTCTAGTATCAGGGTACCATCCTTACTTTCCTCTGGAGAACCTATTCTTTCTCCCCAGATAGTTACCTGACTTCAGGTCTAATCCCACCTGGACTCTTTTCTGAGCAATTGGCTCATTTACAGTATCGCATGCTGGCTGTTTCTATGTCCTGTCTCACTTTGCCTGTAGACATTCCAAATGATATGTTGCTCCTATTTTTTCTCTACCATGGAGTCTTGATCATCTATTTAAATTTTAAATGTCAAATGATATTTCCCTCTCAACACTGTCACTTAATAGAGACACAATTAAAGAGTCATTTCAGTTGGTAAGAGGCACTTGGGCTCAGAGGATAAAGTGCTTGCATGTTAAAGGCCAACCTGGTCTATATGTGACGACTTTCAAGGTTATATAAAGGAGACACTCTCTGACAAAACAGAACCAAACGTAAAGTTAAAGTGAATTTGCGCTTTTTCCATCAGTCCTGATATTCTAGAGCTCATAGGGTAGAGACGGGAAGGTTAGAAATTCAGAGCCTTCCTCTGGTACTCAGTGAGTACAAGACTAGGCTTGGATAAAGAAAAGTGTTAAAACAAGCAAAAAATAATAATTATCTGCAATAGGAAACTTGAAATCTCCCTAATTTTGTACAAGTAGATTATCTCCTTTTTACATGTAGTAAGCATTTATGATTCTGTCTTTGATGCTTTTGCTATATATTTCTCTTGAGATACACACACAAACACAATTGGTTCCTGTTACTGCTTAATAAGCACAATGAGGAAATTGTCATGAGAGCTGATTTGTTTTTGATAAATCAGTATACCTGCCATGTTTTTCCAGTCTGTATACTTCACAGATCTTATTATGTTACTATGATGTATTTGTGTTGTTAAGATTTTCCTTGTTTACTGTAACCATAATCACCAAAGGGTTTCATTCTGGATCTATAGTTTGTCAATAGTTCCTGCAGGTTTTACCTACAAAGAATTAAGAGGTATTTGATTCTTGAGTTAAATATCAGGAAATATAGCCTGAAATCATGTGTTCAGACTGTCATAAATAACATGCTCCACCTGGAAATATTTTGTTAGACTTTATTAGTTACAGAACAGAGGATTCAATTAGTTAAGGCACTGTATCACTCTCCAAACACATAGGTGAAAAAGCAGGTAGGCAAGTTACAGCTTAGCAGAGAAAACTCTATTGTAGGTCTCAGATGCTTTTTGATACATTCTTACCTTGGGGCTGGTGGAGGACAGTAATCTTCAAAGTTAGTAAATTCTAAAGATTTTATCTGAACGTTCAAGGGATGATAGGTCAGATGTAGGAGTGAAAAATGAAAAACTGTCAGGGGAAGCACAGGTTTTCCAAGATAGTTTAGTTCTGTGTCTGCCATATGCCAGTTCTCTCTGGTCACAAGATTCTATCAATCACTCAGGCCTTAGTTTTCTAATACAGGTATGGCTTTGTTTTTCTGGAAATTGCTATAATGTTGAAATACCAAATGCTCTATCAATACTTCATAATAGCACCTTGACTGTTGGGCTTATTATTATATTAATTTTGCTCTTTGTATTAGTGATTTCATTGGATTTTTCTCATTAAGTATGTTAATAAGAAAGATTGATTGGATATCCTGCCCAAGAGTGACCAGTTTTATAATATTGTGACATGACATTGCATAAAAAATACAATTTGCGTCAGACCACATTCACAGCTCCCCTTAGATAGGTACAATACGTAGACCACAGGTTCGACATCCCTGCGAGTCTCTTCCCAGTTCTTAGATGATTGTGACAAGCTAAGCATTTTGTTTTAGGTCTTAAAAAGCCTTTCTTCTTCTTTTTCCTTTGTGGGGGTGGGCATTTTAAACTTTTCAAAGATATGGACACACGAAACATCAACTTACAAAGTAACAAAAGCAGTACATACTAGAATCCATTTCGATAAGCTTTTATGTGTTTGACTTATGCTTATGTATACATGGCTGTCTGTGTGTATGTGGGGGAGGGGTGGACACACATGCATACAAAAGCATGTGGGCATCAGACGTTGATGTTGATGTCTTTCTCAATGTCTTCCCGAACCTGACATTTAGAAAAAGGGTGCCTTTATGTAATCTCAAGCTCAGTGATTGGCTTGGCTGTCTTGACAACTAGAGTGCTCCAGAAACCATCTATCTCCCTGTCCTTTCCCCAGCTAACTTGGGGTTAGAATATATACTGCTGTTCCCATTGTATATGAATGATGTGACGAGGCTTTCTTATCCACATGCTTGCATTGAAAATCCTTTTCTTGCTGAGAAACCAGTGAGAAACTAGTCTTGCTCCTTATAAATACATACCGCGACATTTAGATATTCAGTGCAGCTATGTCAGGCTCTTGAAATATCCTGAAAGAATTCAACACCTTTACTACTTTCATGAGATTGGAATTCCATGTCCTGAGAGCTCACAACCAGTAAAGTCTAATAAATCTAAGGTTTCCACACTGGTATTTAAAATTCTGAGGTGTTTTTGCTCAGAAGGAATTTGGTTCTTAATCTGAAGGGGTAATGCTCTTGAAAAAACAAACATTAGTTACTCTCTGGAGAAAATAGATTACTGAATGTGGCTGCTTTAAGTCGAAAAGTGTGCTTGATGGCTTTACTGCTAAATTATTTTCATGATCCTTCTGCTAAGCGAAAGTGACCAAATTGTATATTTGAGATGACATAAGTCTGTTTCCTTAGCCAGAGGGAAATGCAATATCCTGACAGAAAATATCAATGTTTCTCTTCTTTTATTATCAGAGATGTTGATCCTGAGGCTCTCCACAAGTTTTTTTTTTTTTTTATTTTACAGTTTCGTCTGAAATTAATAATGTAATTATATTAATTCAGCGGCTTTGATCTTAATGTCCTATGTGTCTCCATCTCGGAAGTCTTGGGGTGTTTTGTTTTGTTTTGTTTGTCAGAGAATGGCTCTGGAAGAAGATATAGATAATTTAGACCCACTCGGATACAATGTCAGTCCTGTCCCATCTCTACCACAGTGCTATTTTCATATCTGCTTGCACCAAAGGAAAGGATTGGAAATGCATCACAAGATTCTCTGGCATAGAGCTTAGTGGCCTTCTTGTTGATGCTTCTTTTCTTAGTTCTCAGAATGTCAAGGATGTTTCATTGATGAGGATGAATTGTCTTGAGTCATGCTTTGTGACTCAGAGAACAAGCTGCTAAGATAAAAGCCAAGGTCTAGGCACAGAAGCCTTGAGCCCTTCCGAAAGCTTTGTGTGCAGAGAACCAAGAGCAGCAATTGTCTTCTAACCTAGAGCGAAAGCTGAGCATGCCAAGGACTCCCAGCTTCCAATAGCTTTGAAATTCTTTAGCAATGGCAAAATTCAAGGCTAACATTGCACAAATTTAATTCATCACAATATTTTGATTTTATATGTGTCAAAAGCCTATTGTGTGGTTTGATGCAGAATGTGCTTTCTTATGTTAATGCTATTCCCTAAGTAGTATAGAAACTGGAATTTTACCAATTTTCATAATGCATTATAATGTAGTTACTTATTCACTGACCTATTTGATTTGATAGGCTCTAACTCTGCAGCATATTTAGTATGAGTTGGGATTCTTGAGATGATCAGGCAGTCCTTTAACTCTTTCAGCACCTAGGTGCCGAGATTGCAGGCATGTGCCACCAAAATGTTAGTATGGTACATTTAAACAGATTTTTGAGGGAAAAGCCCAACATATTTTAATTATGGAAGAAGAAATGGGCTCAAACTCACTTTTAATCTCAATGCCCTTGCCCTCTCCACAAACAAAATGAACAACCAAACATTGTGAATGGTTAATAGGCTGGTTATTATTTGATTATGAATATTAATTGTTCCTTTTTGTAATAGTTTTACATGCTATTATAAAAATGTTAGTTCTTATTATTTATATCCATTGTAAGAGATGTAACTAGTCTATATTGGAAATCCTCTGTAAAAGGAGGAAGGTCAGGGCATATAAACTGAAAATGTACCTCGAAGGTTGATGACACTGCAAGTTAGAAAGCAATGATCACCTGATTGCTTACAAATTGGTTTACCACCGTGTCCCTTGGGAAAGAGGGTTCTGTAGCAGACCTTTAGTTTTATTGCTGTCAAGCTCTCCTGGGGCTTTCTTTGTGACCAGGCAGTTTGGCAACAAAGGGCCTCCTGCTAGGAAACCAGATAAGCCAAGTAAATAGAAACCAAAGGTAGAAGGAAGTCAACAAAATAAGCAATTAAGTAGGCAGGAATCACCTCTGGGTAAATCTGTGTACAGGATTACTGAAACCATGCACAAACACGGAAAACAAAGTTGGCTCAGAACGGACCAACACGTTTTTAAGTCTATTTTAAAATCATGTCATTACGTACTATGCTGTTACAGTCTGGCATGTAATTAATGTTTTTGATCTTGTGTATTAGCGCCAAATCTTTAATGAAAGACAAGTTCCTGTGTTGTTCCAATCGGGGTTAATAATTTTTTTTCTAACAATCATTAGTTGAACAATGGTCCAGATACCCAGTACTCACAGAAAAGCCAGGGTGGTGAGATGTCATGTAGTCCCAGTACAAGGAATTAGGAGCTAGTAGAACTAGGTGAACTCCAACAGCTCACTGACCAAAGTGTCTTGCCAGCTGGGGAGGTCCAGGTTCAGTGAGAAACCCTCAAAACGTAGATGTGTAGAACTAAGGTCTGATTGATGTTAGGGAGCTTCTTTGCTAACTCATACAGCCTAAGCCCACAGGGGACAGCATTGTGCATAGAATATGGGAAGTGGTGCTTCAGAAACTAATGTTCTCAATCTAAGACATTCCTTTTGATTATCAGGATAATTACACCTCAGATTTTAACACATGAAGTTACTACCACTACACACATAACTTGAAATGGAATTTTGCTCAGGAAGTCATACGGACCTTGATAATAGGTGGACTGGGGCTCAAGTTTCATTTTTGTTCCTATCTGAGCCATTGTCTTTACCTGCCTTGATTTCAGGTTTTCATATTGTACATCTTTAAGTTTTGTTGAGGTTTGGTTTCTTGCTTGTATTGTAATGCTAAACACTGTCCTTCAAGGCCTGGTTGCCCCTAGGGATGAGAGAGTCTACATGTATCAAAGTACTTACCCAAGTGACCCTATATAACCTTACCCCCCTCCCAAGTTACTCCTGATTGGTGAATAAAGATGCCTACAGCCAATAGGTGGGCAGAAGAGAGATAGGTGAACTTCTGATAAAAAAATCCTTGAACAGAGAGAGAGAGAAGAAGGTGGAGAGAGGAAGAAACCATCATGGGGTATGTGAATCATAAAAACATGGCCATGAGGGCTAGCAAATTGGAGTTAAGAGCTGCTCAGATGGAACATGGCAAATTATAAAATTAGTTTAACGATAGAGAAATAGATTCAAATAGCATAGAGGGTAGATATCTGCCTATCTGAAGTGCTGATTAAAGCTTATTATAAATAAAAAGGTTGTATGTCTTTTATTCAGGAAATGAATTGTTAGAGGTGGGTAGAAACCCTTGACTGAGATTAAATATTTCCACCATAAAGTTCTGGATGTATTCTTCATGGGGTGGCATATTTCCCTATTGCTATGAGGATTCACATCATTCCTGGACCCTTTCATGTTGAGAACATACAAAGGTCATACCAAGCAGATTAACTGAAGCAAGATACACTGGGATGGAATTTAGTGGAACAACCCAGGGAAAGTGGCCTACATTGTGTCAGGCTTCTTCCTGTTATCTTCCCATACTACATTTTAGCACATTCTCAAACACATGCTGATGAGTTTGAGAAAATAGTTTTTAAAACATGTTTTTCCCAAATATATATATATATATATATATATATATATATATATATATATATATACATTCTTGTCATATAATTGCTATCAACAAGCTCTGTTCATTCTTGTGACAGCTCGAGATCTTCTTAGTATCTGATTTTTTCTCTTTCAAACATCCAGCAACCATCAGTGAGCTAGGACCAAATGGAGGGAAACAAACCGGACAGATGGGACAGCCACCTGATCTAGCAGGTGGAGTTTCTCGATTGTTCTTCACTATTCCTGCCTGTGATGTGCTTCCCACCTTATCTATACACAGTGCTGATTACATGTGTGTGATGGTGCATGAAGAGAAGCAGGCACTGTTGTAAAAATCTCTTGGGAGTTGCTGGGCAAACTCCTTTGTCAATACTACATGTTGTTCCTCACCATGGTTCAGGCTTTGAGTACATGAAGGAACATATTGCTCAAGGAAAGAAATTTCATGCATCCTCTTTTCATTAAACAAGAAAAATGTTGCTACTGATTATGGTTCCACATTTCTCACAATCTGTCAAGAAGCTAAAGGCTAAATATAATGCTTAAATATGAAGTTATAGACTCTGTAACATCTTTTTCTTTTTTCTAAGACATTTTACTTAAATAATTATTGCTGAAATATTTACTTTAATTGCTCTGTATAATAGTGGATTTGTATTTCCCTCCAAGAGCACAAAACTTGCCTATAGCTTACAAATAAGTATTCCAGATTTAATCTTAGACAGTGCTGAATCCCTGCATGTCCTTGAGAAATCTTGGCTTCTAGTCATCTCATCAAAACAACTGGTAGCAGCAAAACTTCAAAAGGAAGAACATTCCTGAGGAGTCAGAGCCCTGAGATTTTAGGCTCTCCAAAGGCTCAGCCTTTCGTCTGCCATCACCAATGGCTCTGCTTGGAAAGGCATTTCTAAGACCCAGCATGTGAGGTTAGAGGGCATTTAAGCTGGAGCATAAACATGAAGCCAGCTGGCCTCTCAGAACAAGGAAATCACCAGGATTACCCGTGAGATGATGAATATGACAGTCAAGTTTCATTTTAATGCACTCAAATCATCAGAAATTGGTAAACCGCTGTTAAAAGAATGATATAACTATTTCAGTGTTGAGTTGACTCACTTGAAAGTCAGAATTAACTGAAAGGTGTCTGATAGTTCTCTATCCACAAAAGTCCCATCGAGATATAAAATAACTTTGACCTAACAGTTATAACAGCAGTGCACAAAAAAGAGGGGAGGGCGTGTTGACCTTTCTGAATAGTTAAATTTTCTAAAGGCTGGCTAAATTTGTAACAGGAGTACTTCTCTTTTGAGGTCACTTAATTTGAAAGGGATACTTAAGTAATAAAACATCCTCTCCATCTCTGCCATAAAACTTAAAAAGTGTCACAAATAATTACATACATATACATACATGCATACATACTACATACATACATACATATATACATACATACATACATATATAATAGTTATATATAGTGTAGAATTATAAGCTTTGGCACATGAAATACTACATGGTCATTTACATTTGAATTCAGATAAACAACTTCTTCCTTAGTACGTACCAATGAAATTCATTATCTAAAATTCAAATTTAATTGAATGTGTCTTTCTGGCAAACTTACATCATTAATGCTAACTTTTCTAAATATTGTATCTTTGGACAGTGCTCAGAATGATTGTTTTAACCACAAAAATAGGGATGTGTATGCTAATTAGCTCCAGTTAGTCATCCTACAATGTATGCTGTTAATGAAATGTATAGCTCACACCTCAAGGGAAATAAAACACAGTTTATTCTTTAACCAACTATAAGTAGTTGTGCACAAGAAGTGCAGATTTAGATGTCCCTAAATACCATGTTTCAATATGAGAATAGTTTCATGACATTTAAACAAAAGAATGGCATAAATATTTTAAAAAATATTTGGTGAAAACCTCAGGTAGCAGGGTGGAGAAAAATGATGTCTCTGTTAGGAGACTCTATCTGTTGACATCATTAGCATTTGGATGGGTGAAAGCCGGAGACTGGATCCATTAATATATCACAAAAGGATTTGGTAATGGACACAGAGATGTGAGGTCAGGCATAGAGGTGGACAGTGAATAGTTACTGAGGGGCTAAAGACAGGCCAAGATAATTTGCCTGTTCATCTGCAACATTCTAATTTTCCACAGTCAGCACATCCTAACCAGAGTATCAGCCTGTTAACATCTACAACGTGGGCGGGTCTTATCACGGGTCACATGCTCCAGTATGAACCTTCAACATCTACAACAGAGGCAGGGTTTGTCATAGGTAATGTGTTTACAAAATATCATCCAGACCTTCATATTACAACAGCTTCAGAACAAATTAAATCCTTTAAATATGTAATATACTCCCTTTTATAAAAAGAAAAACTCATGGATTTTTTTCCAACTTTCTTTTTTACTTCAGGTCTATTATCTCTTTTGTGTTCTTCCCTAAGCAATTTCTAAGAAATAACAAGCCAATAGCCTGGTTTTTTAAACTCTTTTACTTGACATTGAAAAAGGCACGCTATATATGCTAATATTTATAAACTTGGATTAATCACATGTAGACTTTCTTTGTATCATTTTTTCATAACATCATGGAGATATAATTTGATAAATTTAGATTAAAGATGCAAATATTTAGGCAACCCTTTCCTTTGATCTACTGTCACTACCCCTTATCCTCTGGAGGGTTTAGGATCCATTATATTTGAATTTGACAAGTAATCATGAAAGTAGCCCAAATCTTGAGCATATGGAGGAGGAAATCCAGCCTTCTGGTTGAGTAGGGAAGGAGTGGTGTCTGGAAAGGTTAATTGGCTGCTAACACCTTCTCCTCACACTTCACACCTGGAGACTGACTTGCAAATTGTTTGATCTCTTAAATGTAAAATATTTTTTCACACTGAGTTTCTTATGCAGTAAAAAGAAAAATATGATCAAACTGAATACATTGATGTGTTTCTTTGTTCTAAACATTCATGGAATGATAGTTTAAAATGTAGAAGACTCTAATTAGTCCTGTATCTCTGCAATATTTTGCATAATCATTAAGATGACATCAGCCTAGACTAAACCTTCTCTAGGCATGCCCTTAGCTGAGAAACTCTTTCTTTTTTTAAATTTCTTATTTAAAAGCTACTTTTCATAATTTATGTTAAGCAAAGTAATTGCCATTTTAATGTTAGGAAATTTTTATTTGATGTTTCAACTTTTTAATTTATATTGTTTAAATGAATACAGTTTTAATACTTAAACTGAAGACACACATTCTGATTTTATAAAGCATCAAAATAATTTGAATTCTGTATAATGATAAGCCTTCACGTTTCCCCTAAATTTTGCAAAGCTCTTTTCAGATATATGGTGGTATTGAATTCTCATTACATCCCTTTGACATTGACGTTCTATGCTCAATTCATGGTAAGGGAAAACAAAGAGCTTTGAACATATTAATTGGTGGTTTGCTGGAAATGGTGAAGAATTGGTCCCAGGATAGAAGACAGTCGCCATCACTTGTCCCTCCACACAGTTTGTGTTGCTCTGTTTTATTCTTCCCTTCTTTAGTACCTTTTGTCTGATTCCTTTAACACAAAAGGGTCTAGACAAAAACCTAGACAAAAACAAGCATTTTCTAACACTGTTACTGTAAAACTCAAAGTCTACCAGCCTTTCTACCCACCATGTGACAGAGAGGAGCTCATGCCCGGGAAACCTTGCTCTAACAGGTCAGTGCTGACGGTCATTGGTTGATTTGTCCCATGCTTGGCCTTTAATGCATTCCCTGTAGGGCTGCAGCACACACTGCTATTTTCCTACCCACATACCACCACTTCTGCGAAAGGCCCACTTTCCTCTAGCTTCTCCTTCATCTATCTGCAGTCCTATCATCTAGTGGCTTTCTGAGCTATAAGTGAGCTATCTCTTTACCAACCGTCTGTTTCTCTTGCAACTCTGCCACTTGCTCTGGTCTTCATTCATAGGAACCTGGAACTTCTCTAGAGATTCCCCAGTACCAGCTGGGGCCATCATCTCCTAAATAAAGTACCTTGTATCAAGTTCTAATTTGGAAAACACCTGTATAGCAGGCAAAAATTAGTCCATTAAAGCCTTTTCTGCCTAGGATAAGGCTGGTTATAAATTGTTTTATCAACCTCGTAAGTAAAGATAGACTTACGCTGTAGGCCTGTGATGTCTTCGGCCAACCATGGGCTTCAAAAGCTGATGGATTTTGAATCTCTGCCTCCTCCCAGTTCATACATAGAGTACATTGCAGGAGGAGGAGCATGCAGAGTGAGGAGCTGAGACAGCTGACCTGGGAACCAGGCCTTCGCTCTTCATAAACCATGGAATGACTGTGTTTTCCCTGACAGGGTTGGTAAAAACAAAACAAAACAAAACAAAACAAAACAAGACAAGACAAAACAAAGCAAAACAAGTGCCATTAGAAGTATTAAGAGGCAGAGAAGTTAGGGTAGTTCATTGTGGAGAGCCCCTGGGCCTCGCCCTAAGATGGTGCCGTCTTCTGCTCCTTTCAGGAGCACTGCCCTGATAAACAAGTCCTTATTTGGTTGTGCTTGCTGGCCTGGCTTGCTTCCGAGTTTAGTGGTCTATCTGCATGCACCACGTGGCCTACTGAGATAGGCTCAGGATGGAGCATTTAAGGGCTAAGGGAGGTGCCCGAGGGGTCAGAAGATTGTTCAAGGTTCCTGAACAAACTGCTTAAAGAAGAGCTCTCCAGTTGCATCATTCTTGCTGGCCGAGACGGTCGAGACAGTTCATCACAGCAAGGAAAGTGTCTTATCTGTATGCGGCTTCTGAGCCTGGAGAGAAAGCTGGACTTGGCACCTCAATTTTAGAATTCCAAGCACACTTCACTTCCCCTTTGTTCTTTGCTGCCCCTGCTGCTTCACTCCTTGACTGATCCCCTCTCTTTTGCCTTTCCCTTTGTCACCAAAAATTAGTTCTCAGCAGCCTTGTTCCCAAAGACCAGCTCCATGCACCTGATGTCAGACTCTGAGCATTATTCTACTACAGTCTATTGATTGGACTTCCTAGATTATTTTCTTGCATATAACTCACGTTAAAAATGTGTTCCCTTTCTGCTTTTACAAAGCTCGATTTTAAGGCTCTTGCCTTAAATGGACTAAAGTATAGAATGTGTTCCAAATAAAATAAAAACGTTTGTTTCAGTACTATTTCATGCTCCATATTCATCTAGAGTGCTGAAATCCATTGTTTCATTTGAAAGGGAGGAATAAAAGAAAAGAGGATTTCAAAGAACAATGTGCTGAAAGGTTAATTAAAATTTTAACATTATTTTTGAGATGAGCAGGCGCTTCTGTATCTCAAAGATGTTACCAGGTTTAAAGAATTTAATGCAAATCCCAGCATGCACTGGCCACACCATGCCTGAGATCTCTCTCTCTCTCTCTCTCTCTCTCTCTCTCTCTCTCTCTCTCTCTTTCTCCATATACTGCTCCTTGTGGTCAGTAAAATGTGATACATTGATACATTGACATGTTTTGATATCCTTAATATTCTTTGAGGTGTTATTCTTTGACCGATTATTTTATACTCACTATTAATTCAGTACCATAATTTGAGCTTTTATATTTTGTTGTAGTGTGATGATTTTCTGAAATTGATAGTGATTAATTGGGAGATATACAGCTCATAACAGAATGGAATAAATTAACATGATTTTCCTGCTAGGATCTCACATAGTGTGGTCAAGTGCTCTTAACTGTGATCAGAAGTCAAGAAGAGCTTTGTGTTGTAAAAGTCAATAGGAAAGACATGATAAGTGGAAGATTTTATGGATTAAATATTAATGGGTTTGATGATTACAACCAAAGCGTCACTGATGATCCAGACTGAAGCATGTCCTACAGCATCAGGGATGTGCTTGCTCACTTATGAGCTCAAATTCCTTGTAGACTTGGGGCCTGTAGAAAATAACAAATTTATCTTTTCACATTCTACTTTTGCCTTTTCTCCCAGTGTCTCTGGCTTTTATTTATTAAATTCATCTAGAGCACTGGAATAGCTAAGGGGCAGATTATTACTAAAGTCTGTAAGATGAAGAAATATATTGGAATTGCTCTTAATGCTGAAAGAAATTGATCCTAGTTGAAGTCTAAGATCTGAGGAACTCTGAAATAATTTACAATGTGTAGTTTCTTCTTGGCTTGTTCTAAAAATGGTCTATACTATATTTTATTTGAATCGTGTGTGTATGTGTGTGTGTGTGTGTGTGTGTGTGTGTGTTATATGTTTATGTGGGATGTGTACACAGATTTGTTCTATTTAAGACGTTTTTAAAGCTGTATATATTTTATGACTTTTACTATATTAGTGTAGAATTTCTAATTTTTTCTTTCTTTTTTTTGATTCAGATAAATTTTTATTCCTTTGTATCATGTTATAGCACAACATGCATCCCCGAGAGATAACAACATAAACAACAGTATCAATAACTAGATTATTATCCCTTTTCAACTCAAGCTATACATAAACATTTTCTCAAGGAGGTTCCAGAGAGTCTCTACACTCTTGACATAAATAGTCCTTGATATCTATTTATCAGGCGGCAGAGTTTGAGCAATGCTCAACATATCCTTGTGGCTTCTCAAAAACATTGTAATCTCTCCATTAAAAATTTATTTTTTTGTAGATATAATTAATATTTCCTATTGTGAAAGTAGTACAGTTATTTGATTCACTAAGAATGGTATTTTACTCACTATAAATGTTAAGGATAGAATTTATGGGTAATTATGCAACTAAGTATAATAATGACCAGTGGATCTATTATTTTTTCTCTTGTCAATTCCCTTTGGAAGCTTTGTCTTAATAATTGGTTAATATATGCTGAGCTATTTACTATTATTTCACTTCACAGGCACTATAACGGAGCTTCACCCAATGATGTTATAAATATGAAAATTATCTGAGGAATTAGTGTAAAATAAAAATGTTTAATAAGTAAAAAAAATAAGGTCACAATAGATAAATATCATTTCTCTGTCTTATTCTTTCATTAAGCTAATTACATCAGTATTAAATTGATATCTTATGATAAGTAAATAAATAAAACAACAGAAAATGAATGACTGTTTTTCAAAGGCTAAATACCATTAGGTAAATGATTTTATCATAGAATTTATTGTCTCTAGGAAGTAGTAATCCCTGCATCCATGAAGGTAGCTTGCTCAGGAGAAGGCTGGGAAAAGCAAATACTTAATTCCAGATGTATAGAAAGGTACTAGTCTCCGTTTAGTCTCAGCGGTAGCCTTGCATTGACAGAACTGAAACTCTTACTGTACAACATCCTGATTTCTTCAGCAATCAGTTTCTCTTTAAAGGCAACAATAAAGAACCATGTGTTTAGGTGTTTTACAAAGTTTGGTACAGATAAGACTTGACTAGGCTTCTGTCTTATTGGCAAAATGTTAAAACTTTATACACAAATCTGTATTTCTGATTTTTTCTTCATATGCTTATAACTGTAAACATTTGTGAGTGCCACATAAATAAACATTTTCCCAGTAATGGCCTCTTTTATTCTTTCTCATACATGATATGAACCCTGTTATAATATACAGCAGATGCCTCACTGTCTTTTTTCCTATAATACAAACATGGATGTCCCCAGTATCTTCATAAGTGACTCGGTGACACTGATAACCAAATACAACTCTACTCATCATTTTTTTTCCTTCTTTTACAATTTTACATTCTCAACATGCTCATCAATCTGTACAATAAATTAATGTAATGACATGAGAACGCTTTAAAGGACTCCTCTTTTAGAAACATTTCCCCACACTCACATGCATGCCCAACTAAGCCCACGGGTCTCTACAGTTTTTTACTTACACATTGTTGCTGTGGATCCAGTTGAAACTCTATACACACTACAATTGTTTGTTCTGGATACAGGCATTAGACATGAGGTCTATAGTTTCTTGGCCAAATTCTTATTAATATATTTAATAAAATTTAAACACTGGATCATTGCATGCAAAACTGATGGGCATATCTTGTGTTTAATGAAGAACATCCATAGGCTTAGCAGATTCTAATTTAAAAGTAAGGAATAATAGAGATTAATCAAAAAATCCTGCTTAAAAAAACATTAGGAGAAAATACAGCTGCGGGTAATGTACTGGGATACATAGAATCAAGGGTATCAGAAAAGAAAAAGAACTGTAAAATTTTACAGAAAGTTAATTTCCATTGGAATGAAATGCATGCCATCCATTTTGGGTGTGGATTATAAATTCATACCTTTTGGTTGCAATACTTAAGTCACTCACAGCAGAATCTTATTTCTACAGGGAAGCTTGGTTCTTAGACCTCAGACTTTTAGCATAGCTATTCATCAGAGACCAACTTTTATAGAAAGCTGGCATGCAGGAGCTGTCACTCATAATATACATTATTAAGATGGAGTAGCCTATTCTGCCCAGATTTGATTTTTGATCTCAATAGATACTAAGAGACTAAAGTAATTACCACTTAACTTAAGCAGGGACGTTTTAAATTTCACCAAGCAGCAATATTATATTAAAATGGACCATAGAAATAAATTTATTTCAAGGGGAAAATACACATCTAACTTACTTGGTTAAAATCAGAAGCAAAACAATTTGTTTTTGTCATTTGAGATGACTCAGTTATGAAAAATCGCTCTCAGTAGGTTTCACTAATCCATGGTCTAGTTGAAGCTGTTGCTGGCTTTATTCCATAATATTGTACCTTTACTTTGATAACTACCGTTTTTGTCTGGACTATTTTCTTAGGTGATGATGTTTAATAAATTTCATCAAAATATTTAGTCCTACTTAAGAAGCATAATAACTCATCCTGTCATCAGTAGTTGTTAGTATATATGCTAAAGTTTAGTTAAACATTTAAGTAAGACTGATGGAAGGAAGGATTCAGGGAACTTAGGGAGAGGGAACTTATAGAGCCCACCTCCAGCAGGAAGATAGGGCATCAAGAGAGGGATGATGTTGCTATCCCACAGTCACATCTCTGACCCATAATTGTTCCTGTCTGAAAGAATTACAGGGTTGAACATTTCATTTTTTTCCCACTAATTATTTATTCATTTTAGAGAAGTGAGTGGATATTTTTTTCATTTTGCTTGAATTTATTTCTATTTTCCAAATCTACCACTTATATTTATATAAATGAAGTATCTTTTTTTTAAAGATTATTTCTTTTATGTATATAAGTACACTGTAGCTGTCTTAAGACACCAGAAGAGGGCATCAGATCCTATTACAGATGGTTGTGAGCCACCATGTGGTTGCTGGGATTTGAACTCAGGACCTCTGGAAGAGCAGTCAGTGCTCTTAACTGCTGAGCCATCTGTCTAGCCTAAATGAAGTATCTTTAAGGTGGACTAATGCTAACTTTTAAGGAAGATATCTAAAACAATTATACTAAAATCATAAAAGCAAGTTAAGAATTATATTTGTCATTTATGACAGGAATTTCTCTCTTATTACCAATAAAATGTAATTTTTCTATCTTAAGTTATAATCATAAGTACTTTTATAGTTTTCTTTAATATTTAATTCTTAAAAGTATTCAAGCTACATGGTTTTAATCAAAGCTTTCTATTGTGAAATTGAGTCATTTTCCTGGTCACATAGCTGCAAGCAAAATCCTTTTAAATGATCCAGAATTAAAATGTAAATTAGTTTCTGGCTGAAACAAATTGACAAGTGAACATAGAAGAATGTGCTTCATTCCTTTCTTGTCACTAGTGAAGACAATCCCTGGCATTCTAGGATTCTCCAAAACATTTTTTTTTTAAGTGCTCCTTGGCCATTCAAGATTCTTCAGTTGAGAGGCTCTGTACCCCATTTTAATTGGTTTATTTGTTTAGTTTTTAGAGGGTAACTTTGTGAGTTCTTTATATATTTTGTATATTAGCCCTCTATTGGAAGATTTTTTCCAAATCTGTAGGTTACCAGTTTGTCTTGTTGAAGCTGTCCTTTGCCTTACGGCAAAAGATGGTTTTCCGTTTCATGAGGTCCCATTTGTCAATTGTTCATCCTAAAGCCTAGGCTGTTGGTGTTCTGTTCAGCAAATTTCCCCCATGCCAGTGAGTTTGAGGCTCTTTCCCACATTTTCTTCTTGGGTCTTTGTGTGGTTTAGGTATTAAAGTAACTGTGGCTTCATAAAATGAATTAAGTAGTGTTCCTTTAATTGTGTTGTGTGGAATAGCTTGGGGAGTATTTGGATAAGATATCTTTTGAAGGTCTGGTAGAATTCTGCACTAAAATGTTGTAGGAAATATTAAAGAATGAACCCACCAACTCTCCATGGGGCCTGACCACACTTCCATGCTCCTACTGGCCCGCCAACTCAGTGGCCATGCCTGACCAAAGGGCTCTCCTTGGGCCATCTCTCTGCCCACTTCTCAGTTCCTCTTGCTACCATACACCCCATGGCCAGCCATCACAACACAATACCCTATACCCTGGTAGAATCAAGACACTTAATGCTTAATTAACCAATCAGATTTATATATCAATAATATTACAATTTACAAGATACCAATACAATAATTTCAGACCCAAATGATAATGATAAATGCTTTATCCCAATATTTCTAACCTTGTGAAATCACAGCTACTTGTGGCTGGAAAACACCACTTGGGTACATGTCAGCAGCCATCTTCCTTCTCCTCCTACTGAGACCCTCTCTGTCTCTGCAACTCTGAGTTTGCTTCCCTTTTTCTTTCCAATCCCAGGCTTCCCACTGCCAGAATGTGATTGGACAGGGAAAGTCTTGCAACACTAAAACCATCTGATTTGGGGCATTTTTTTAGTTGGGAAGTTTTTAATTTCTATTTCCTTAAGGGCTATAGGAGAGCTTAGATAGTTTAGCTGCACTTGATTTAACTTTGGTACATGATATCTGTCTAGAAAATCATCCATGTCATCTATATTTTCCAGTTTTTGAATATAGGCTTTTGTAGTAGGTTCTGATGATTTTATGAACTTCCTCAGTTACTCTTTATTATGTCTCCCTTTTCATTTCTGATTTTGTTATTTTGGATACTGTCTCTATTTTATTTAGATAGTTAGGCCAGGGGTTTATTTATCTTATTGATTTTCTCAAAGAACTAGCTCTTGGTTTTGTTGATTTTTTTTTTT
>JADRCD010188706.1:0-21859 GCA_019843815.1 Montemys delectorum | reverse complement strand
TGTGTGTGTGTGTGTGTGTGTGTATTTTAAAACTTGCAAACTTGGTTGTTTTCCCATAAAGTATATGAAACAATATTTTAAAAGAAAACTTAGTTTGTATTTTCTCTCAGTTAAAAAAAAATTGGTACAAATTAGTGACATTGTGCATATAGATACTAGTATATTCTGTGACTTCTATTTACATATTAAAATTAAATAGAAAATAGGAAAAGGAGCAGTGTTTACAATAAAGAACATGTAAGTAAGTAACTATCAGTGTTTCTTAAATGAGTGTCATTTCTGTACTCTAAAGTGATATCCTACTCTTTTTAACCCTGAGTGTGTGTGTGTGTGTGTGTGTGTGTGTGTGTGTGTGTGTGTGTGTGGTGTGCTTCTCATGCTTCATGTAAGCATGCTTCCATTATGAACAACTCTCTGGGCAAATAATATAACATTACCTCCGATATAATTGATACTAAAATGTTAAGAGAATAGAGTAGCTTTTGTGATCTTAAAAAATTTGCAATGGTTTGAAATAAGCTTGGGTTTGTGGAAAGGGAGAAAGATTCTGAGGGCAAGCTTAGGAATTGGAGCATATGGTCTGAGAAGCAGGCAGACATTTCTAATGACGTCAGATCACATCGTGTTGTGTTGATTGATGTGGCATGATGCAAGAACAGCTGATTTGTAATCAATGGACTTTCTTCAAAAGCTCAACTAGGGAAGGTCCGAGGTTACAAATCTGAGGGTGCCAGTTAGAATCTTAAGTCCATTAGTGACAATATTTTCAGTAAACTCACGGAGACATTTTTGTATTTCATTTTTTATCTTGGGTGACATGGCAATAAGTATGAAGATGAAGTTTTAGCAGAAAAAATAACTTGCATTTATGGGGATAATGTTCCACATCTAGGTGCAGGGAAAGGGTCTGGCAGCAAGGTTTTGGTGTTAGGTATCAGGGAGTCTAGCAGGTGCTTTGGGTGGGGATGGGAAGGTCGGCCTCAGGACAAGACTCTAGGGGCAGCAAGTGCTGACATGCTGGTGGCCGCTCCTTAGCATTTATTTAAAACACTTCACATCTATAATTACCCAAACTCCACTTCTAAAACAGCAACAATAAAACCTCAGTAGGCACAGTTACTCATGCCTACAATCCAGACCCCAGGAAGCAAAGGCAAGAAGATGGCCAGGAAGTTGAGGCCATCCTGGGCTAAACAGGACATCCCAAACCAGTCTGTCTTATAGGTTATGGAACTGTGTGAAAAGCAGTAATTAAAAATTACTGGGTAAATTTCAAATTCTATTGTTTTTCTGCTCAAAAACAAAACAATATTTTGCAACAAACATCACAGAGCCTGCATGGGTCCACACTAAGTCCTCTCCGTACATGCAGTGGTTGCTTGGTTTGGGATATTTGTGAGACTAGGGGTGTCCTTGAGGAGGAGACGCTGCTTTTGGAACATTTGCGCACTATTGTGTTACCTCATCCAGCCTTGACATGAGGGTTTGTACGTATCTTATGGCATCTTGTTCTGTTGTGTTCAGTGATGTCACTGGGAAGCCTGCTGTTTTCTAAAGAGTAAGTGAGGAGTCTTGGATCTTAGGAATGAGGAAGTTGGGGGAGGGCACCACAAGGAGTGAAGTGAGGAGAGGATACAGTATAGACTTAATAGATGAAGAAAGAATAAGAAATATTTTAGAAAATAAAGATAAAAAGGTATTGCTTCCAAGGATGAAAGGTGGTTTCATGTTTAAATTAATTTTTAGGTAGGCAGGAGATCTTAAGTTAAATCTCTACATCCCAGGAAAAGCTGAGGTATGGAGGTACGTTTCTGTGATCCAACTACTTCTGTGAAGATGTGGACAATAGGCAGGGATGAATCCCCTAAAGTTTGCAGGCCTGCTAGCTCAGGGTATGAAGTAACAACCAGCAAACAGGTAATGGCTCAAACAAAGTAGAAACTGATTTGGTTAATACTTAAGTTTCTCTCTCTCTGTCTCTCCCTCCCTCTCTCTCTCTCCCTCTCTCCCTCTCCTCCCTCTCTCTCCCTCTATCTCTCCCCTCCCTCCCTCCCCCCTCTCTCTCTTCCCCTCTCCCCCTCCTCCCTCTCTCAAATTGTCACTTTTTGATTACTAAATGAATTTTCTTCCTTTTTATTTGAGGATGTCATCTAAACTATCAGTCATCTTTAATTGAGTGAATAACATTTAAGAACTGCATAAACACATATACACACACACATACACAGATACACATAGACACACAGACATACACACATACACACACACATACCTAAATTAATGAATAAAATAAAATTAAACAGTGGTGTGCTCTTTATGTAGAGCTTGCCATGAGACAACAAATATTATAAGATACATAAGGGATGTTAAAATGCCTGAAATTGTGTTAAGGCAGTGCATGAATTATTTGCCTAACCAATTTCATACGTGAATAAGCAAATGAGAAGATGGTAATAGAGGGGGTGGCGGGTTTATCTGTTATTTTCAACACAAGCATAAAAATAAGTCAGAAATATGAGTTAGTTCATGTTATATTGTCTAAATATGGGGAAATAGCAGATTTTATTATTTTCTTTAAGAACACTAAGTGGAGAAGAAAATCCATTACCATTTTCAATTAGTATAGATAGTACACTTATTCTAGCAGGGACTCAGTTAATTGCTTTACATGGATTATTTAATTGTATTTTCATTAATATCCCATTTTAGATTTTAGAAGAAGGCAGAAAGGGATAGAGTCGATAAGCAATTTGTTTAAAGTCAGTAGCTAGTTAATGGTAAAACAAGAACTCTAGTACACCCCTTCTCTACACCAAAGCTTCAGGAGACAAGGAAGGCAGACAATTGTGACAATTGTGTGTGATCTCTAGGATGTATGAGAAACAAACATCAGCAATGGGTAGATTTCAAGGGCTGAGAGGTACAGACAAGAATGCTTCAGTGGGAGAATACTGTGTCTGTTTGAGTTGGAGTAAGCAAACGCACAGAGAAGGAGAAGAAGCCCATTGTTCAATCTGCATGTCAGCCTTGGGTTACAGGATGGAAGAGAGGAGGCCATGGGAGCCACAGAATGGGAAGAAATTCACCAAAGACACCAGCCTGACATCAGGGCTTAGGTGATGTATGTCTCCTGAAGAGGGAATGGAGGTTTGTGACAAAGACATTTGCTAATATTTCATACAGTGTTACTCACCTTATACAATAAATATATTCAGAGAAATGGGGAGGTAACTTTGATCCCAAAGACTGATTGTTTACAGATGTTTTTCTTTTTAGTCCAGTTTTTAAAACTTTTCTTCGTTTCCTCCTCTTCTTCCTCCTCCTCCTCCTCCTATTCCTCCTCCTCCTCCTCCTCTTACTCCTCCTCCTCTTCGTTCCCTCCTCCTCCTCATCCTCCTCCTCCTCCTCCTCCTTTTCTCTTGCTCCTCCTCCTTTCCTCCTGCTCCTCCTCCACCTCCTTCTCCTCCCCCTCCTCCTTCTTTCCTCCTCCTCCTCCTCCTCCTTCCCACTCTGGGCTCTAATTTGGAAGACTTGTTCTACAAAAGGTTTGCTTAATATATATAACAGAAGTTTTTAAAATTCTCTTTATTTTTCTAAATGAGAATCAGTTTATATATTCATTTATTCATTTATTTATTTGCATAGCTGAGAATTCCATACATTCTACATAAGTTGGTCAAATCTGCTCCTCCAACTCCTACCTTCTCTTCCTCCTCTACCTTATCTACCACTTCTTCCTCCCATTTTTATTTACCATTTTATCTAAGCTCTCTGTCCATACAGTATGGGTTCTATGAATATAGGTGTTGTTATATCTACAGGAACATGGGTAGCCTTTCAGGGGCTGCATTCTTGAAAAAAAAACCTATTATTTCTCTCCCTATCAATTCCTAATTACTTCATATAGGGGTGAGACTTTTTGTGCCCCTCCTATTTTTGAGCTGTTTGCTGCTAGCTTGCTCGTTTTTCTATCAGCAGACATAGGGGAAAGGTGCTGAAGAAGGGAAACCATTTCCATTTCCATTATATTTTAAGGATGACAGATGGGGAACCTTTGAGTGACTTCCCCTCATAGTTGAAAGGCTGTACCTTCATTGCATGGCTGGGATGGTTGACAGTTATAAAATTTACAAGATCTTCAGCTGGTCTCATAAACACAGGAAATTTCAAAGATATTACAGAAGCAATGAGACAATACTAAAAGATTGTTAACAAGGCTTTAGTTAGAAGACTATAAAATTTTAAACCCCTTTTATTGTTTATTTGTAGAGTTGACCAAAAGGCCACCTCTGCAGAGATAATTCTCCTACAAAGAATTTGAAAATTGGGTGCTTTTTCCAATAGTTGAGTAGAATCCTACTAATTCTTTGTATATATACGTACATTTTAACAAAATTACCAAAATAAAAATGTGCAGTCATTGAATAAGTCCATCTAAAGAAATTACTTAGTCAAATTTAATTCAAACAATACTTCTAAAACATGCAATCCTCTATTGTATAAAATGCAATACATAAATTCTGTAGGTGAAAAATAATGGGGTAAATATAGATACATACATCATTTGTCCCAAGAAACATAGTTGTTAACTAAAGTTAACTTTTCTGCTACTAATTTAGGATAGCAGGGTCTATTTTATTTATAAAGCATCAATATCCAATAGTCCCTGTTGAATATTTGAAACATTTTATTTAACAACTAACTAAATATTTTGGTTAATCCATTAGCACCTTGTGTTATCTCAGTTGTAGGGATAACTAGGAAAGAACTAGTCTGATTGAAAACAGTGAGGGATGGCTAGTGGGCTTCTATATTCCTTCTACATTCACCAAATGTCTCCATCTTCAAACACTCAGAAAGAAACTCTAATTCTATGAAAAATGGTTCTGATTTGTAAAGAAAATGAAACCAAAAGTGACTTAATGTTTTTGACTTTGTTTTATGTTTTATTGAATTTGACCATTGATTGTTTATGTTTCATTTTCTCATTTGGGATGGAATGAAGTGAAAAGATGTCACTGGGGGATTAGACCCTAAATGTAGCCAGCCTGATAAACATCACGCTAGAGGTCAGGGCATCTTCTTTTTTTTTTCCTCTCTTTTACCAAAAGACAAAACAAATGTTTCAGAGACAATTCCTCAGTCTTTGTAAGGCAGTTTAATTTAAAATCATAAGATGATATAGAGAACCTCATAAAAATGTTTTATGAAGGCTGATTTTCAAATGGTTCATTTTCTATAAAAATGTTTATGGAATTTTAATAGTCTCTGGAGAGTCCTTTTTTGAGTCTATTACTTTTTATGCTTTCTGGTATTATGGTGTCATTTTCATTCAATGTGAGTTTTTGAAGGAGAAATAATCAGAGCTGAAGTCTCTGAAAACGTATCCAGTTATTCCAACTAAGGTGACTGCCAATCTATATTTCTCACGTGAGAGGACAGGTTGCTAGTCATGAATGACTTGCCCAGGATTAGTAGTTCTAGAGTCTCTGGCACATCCATGTATGCCCTATAACATACATAATGCTCGCATATCTTTCTTCTTTTTGCTTTCTCCATAGACTCCTTAATTTTTGTTTGTAAAAGTGACTCAGGAACAAGAAAGTTAATATAATCCCCAGTACTAACCAAGGTAGGGGGCAAAGTTTTGAGGCATAGACAAAGTTGTATGTGCAAGCTCCTCTCAGTGAGTTATCAGAGTCATGTAAACAAAGGAGTCATGGGTTCCTCTTTCTGAATTAGAGACTAAATTAATTAATTTTATGTGTGTTTTTGGTCTGTTCCATCAATATCTTATCTAATTATTTTCTTGTCACCTGCTATTTTTGGTTTGACTTTATTTTCTAGAAGCTAAAGGCAAATCATTAGATGACCTATTTGTGATTCTTTTTTTGTTTTTAATGTAGTCATCTCTAATTCTAAATTGTCCTAGAACTCTTTCATTAGTACATCCAAGGTCAATGGGGTATCATTTTCTCTGATTTCTATGCTTTCATTTTTATTTTCCCTGATTTTTTCCTTACCTAAAATTCATTCCAAAATATGTTCTGCAGGTTTTATATATTTGTATACCTTTTAGTGACTTTTTTGCCATCGCCATCGGTTTACGGTTTTAATCTATTATGAACTTTTGAAGTGCAATGAATTTTATATTTTATTTTATTCTTAAGACTTTCTTTTTGTCTTACAGTATTATTCATTTTAAAGAAAATTCTACATGCTACTGCTACTGAAAATAATGTGTATTCCGTATCCTTTGTTTGGAATATTTCATAATCACACCTGGTAAATACAATTCATTTGTGGTATAATTTAACTCATAAGCTGTCTGGCTGAATTTTGCTTTGGAAGGCCATCTAAAACAAAAGGTGGAATACTGAAACCCCTCAAAATTGTTGTATCAGAACATGCCTGACTTTTTCATGCTTTTGATATTTAGTCACTGAAGTTTGGAGCCTCATTACTTGGTTCACAACTATAGTCATGATGTTCTCTTGATGAGTTCCCCAAATTCATGCTCTTAATTTGTAGTAGCTTTCTTTATCTCTTCTGATGGCAGTGAGCTTGACATGTCCTCCATCATATGTAACTGTTGCATGGAATATATAAAAAGCAACCCAGGCTATCACCAGCAAGGCCCCTGCGGACAGGCCAGCCTGTTCTCAACCCGGCATACTCTCTGACTCAAGAGCTCTTGAATCTCTCCACCCGGCTCGGGGACTGTTGCCATGCACACTTCCAAATTCCTGTGGGTGACTGGTGTTCCCTAACGCCTGCCACTCTCTGGAACTCAGGTGAGTCTTAGTGAGAAGGAAAACACCACATAATCTTAGTTTATAATCTACAAGTAACACAATGGTAACACAATCGCTGGACGCAGCAGCTAGCATCCTAACTTTGTAAGTTATTTAAGTTATAAGTCCTCTGGTGGCGCATCCTGACAAATCCACCACCTAAACCAGGGGCCTTTTACTACATATATTGTGTCTCCACACTCTCCACTGTCCAAAAGTACCATTCTCCTTCCTCCCCTCGGCTCTGTGACCCGGAAGTCCTGCCTCCTTCTTGCCCAGTGATTGGTTTCTTGAAATCTGTATTCATTAGGGAAAGGTCTGCCATACATGCTTGCTATGTGAGCTTATTTGTAGCCTCTATCTCTTTGGTACACTAATTCCCATCCTTTTCATCTCAACCCACACTTGTGACAGGAGTGTATGTGTCTTGGAGATAACAGATATTTCTATTTTGATTTTTTTTTTTACTGTAGACAATATTCTGTATGTTTTCTTATAGTTAGTCAATGCATGTAATTCTGTTAGTTTTCTAATCATTGTAAATACAGAATATAATAAGAGCAAAATCTTTTCTTTCGAAGGTGTCTTGGACCTTTGTTGTTGTTGTTGTTTGTTTGTTTGTTTGTTTGTTTGTTTTGAGACAGGTTCCTTTGTGTAGCCCTTGCTGTCCTGGAACTCACTCTGTAGACCAGGCTGGCCTCGAATTCAGAAATCTGCCTGCCTCTGCCTCCCAAGTGCTGGGATTAAAGGCATGCATCACTGCTGCCTGGCATCTTGGACCTTTTTATTCCCTGTCAATGGTCAATAAAAGAAGTTTTCAGTTTTGTTGCTATTTCGTGAATTTTACAGATGGACTTTGAAGAAAGATTACAATTTAACTCCATGTTAGATTTACATGTAGAAATTTAGTTTGTTTTGTGGTACTCAGTTACTGTCATATATTTTATTAATTCATGACCATTTGTTCTTTCTAATTTACAGAGAAATTCAGTCATCAAACAATGAACCTTTTAATTAGCTGTTTTGTTAAATTAGGTTTGTGTCAGAGTTAACAGTAATTAAGAACATATTTCTGACTACCAAGGTAATATTTTCTAATTGAAGCAATTTTGTATAACAGGGAAAAAAGAGTAAGGAAGAAAATATCTACTGTCAGTATTTTTAATTCTCATTAAAGATTAGCATTATGGGTATTTTCTGCATTTGATAAAATTAGCATCATATACGTATATAGGTATACATTTGCCCTTTTAATTCCAAAAAATTTAAATTGACCAATATTATGTTATCATAAACATATAATTAGTATTTTATTCATTTCCATTTATATTGATTGTCTTTATTTCTGGCTTATTTTAAATACTTTTTCAGAATGTCGGTATAGAAACTTTACTAGCTCTTTGGAATTCCTATATACAGAGAGGCCAGTAAACTGTGGCTTACAGACTGTTATTGTGGCTATTATTTTATAAGATGACAACAGGAGTGGAATTTTGTGTTTCCTCTAAGGCGGCTTATATGGTACGATAGCAGAGTCACGTCGGAATGTCCAAGAAAGAAGCTGAGAAGCCTGCCAGTCCTAACCTTGGTAGTGGGCTCCTTACACAATGGTGTGCTGACCTCTACTTTAGAGTAAAATCTCAGGCACAAGATATTTGGTTATTGTGCATACATACTTCTATAAGGGCTAATGCAACGCAAATACAAATATTGTAGTGAAGTTCTGATGTTCATAAAATGTTGTCTGAGTACATTGTCTGAGTCCTTGCCTCAAGCACAATTATTATGATTAAATACAAAAATCTAAAACTTGCTCAGAGCATTTTTATTCTCTTTCTCTTATGGATCTAGAAAAATGATGGTATAATTTATTTAGATATTGAAAACTAAACTCATATTCACTTTCTCTGAGAGATCGCTCAGTGTTTAAAAGTGATGCTTCCAACAGTATGTGTGCTCCTTGTGCATTTCGTAGAGTCTGAGCATCCACAGGTGATACCGGAAGCAACAGTAGCCAGGGGAAAGGCTAGGAAGTTCTCTCTTTCTCTGTGTCCCTCCAGAAACACATTCACACCCTCACTTGACCTTTACCTTCAATAGTCTGCATCTCCTCTTCTACACAAGACTATAAATTATATTTATGATTTTATGCCCTTCAAAGCTGTCTCAAAGACTGCCATATGTACATAGTGATACAAAGGATATTTTTATTTATTGATTAACATGAAGTCTAAAAGATACAAATTTTTTTTCCACAGATGGAATAACTGTTACATGCTAGATATAATGTGCAATAAATGTATTGAGGAAATGTGTAATATTTTGCCATTGACAACAAAACATAAAGGTTTTTTAAAAAAAGATGTATTTGTCTTTTAGATGTATGGATGTTTTGTATGCAAGAATGTCTGTGCATATCTGGTGCTGGAAGATGTCAGAAGAGGACCTCAGATCCTCTGGAACTACATCATAGATTATGGCTTTGAACTGACATGTGGGTGGTTTGAACCACAGTCCTCTGGTAGAACAGACAGTTTTCCTCCCTGGTGAGCTATCTCTCCATTCACCAGGACTTTTGCTCTTTAGTGTTGGAGCTTCATGAGCTTCATGAGAAGGACTGGATCTCTCCTCTCTTTATCCAACACAGTGATATAATAGTTGCTCATTTGCCTCATCTCTTTTTATTGTCATATCTTGTTTAAAGCTTTTAAAATACATTCTTATAAGATTAGTTATCTTTCTTATCATTTTGGTATTCTGATTTCTGATTTGCTTGGCTTCTATCTGAGAATAAAGGATCATTATTGGTATATATTACAGAAGATAAATGTTTATACTGTCTGAATTTGTGGTTTTGTCATGGAACCAAATAAATATTTCCTATAACTTATTTCTACTTCAGCCATGCTGCTTATTCATGAAGGTAGTTCTCAGAATGTCAAGTTATTTTGTGGGGAGATGATGCATTTCTCTGAATCTGAGGGGTGATGGGAAAGTGGATTAAGATTTATTGAAAATTCTGCATTTGAAATGATTTTAAGATTCCTTTTTGAGATCACATACTTCCAGGAACCTTGCTCCTTACTGTAACACATTTCTTACCTGGAATATAAAAAGGAAGGATTATTCATTGTGTTTGCATTTCCTTTGTTAAAGCCACAGTGATATCCATTTTAACATCACAAGAGCAACTCCTGGAGCTGTGCCCTGAATGATCTGCTACCTCAGACCATTTCTAGGCCTTGGATTTGGATTCTAGTAGACAAAATTTCCTTTATCACTCCCAACATTTTGACTGAAATTATATGTGGAACCATGTATGGCATAGTTATGCCATAAGCTGAATACTCTTAAATTCAGGTTTTCTTAGTTATAAAATAACTTTTGGTACTGACTCCAGCAATCCACAATATTTACAAAGTTCCTAGACATTCATAAAAACAGTGAACTATTACTACAATAAAACAGAGAACTCTGTTCTCCACAAACTCTTTTAATTAGGAATTTAAGGCTGGGATAGAAAAATGTTAAAATTTGTGCCCTGATTCCATCTACTAGTATATATGCAATAAGAATTTGGTACTGCATTTTTTACCTTTTCTATAGCTGTAATTAAGTGTCCCACCCAAAGCAACTCCTCTTTTCTTGGGTTTCTTTTATTGCTCGGGTTGGCTATTTCAATTAATGAGATAGCCTATGTCTGTTGATTCAAATGACAGAAGTTTGAATTTTCACTCAGATACTAAGTCGGTTCCTCAGCTGGAAACTTCTAATATGTAGATTGATCTTGGTGTCTCATTAATCTGAATCTGTAGTCTTGCTTGGCACTCTTGGTGTTCCCCCGTGGTGTTCTCTAATTCTTGAGGCCCATTACAGAAGCATATTAGCTTTAAGAATGAAGCAATTAGGAGTTACCACAAGACAAATTTCACTAACTTGAACTTTGTAAGTTTATAAAAGATTTGCCATTGTCAAATATTGTCATCTCTGCCTTGAAATTTATGAGATACCAGTTATTTCTTATCCTTTACTTACAAAGAAAATCAATCAGAAATAGTGGTTTATTGGCTTTGGTGGTACAGATGAAACTAGAGACACAGGAATAGCTCTTTGAGGCTGGCTGCTGCAACTCCTCAATGTGCAGTCCAGCCTCAGCCCCATTTTCTTCATGGCTGACACAAGCGGCTAATACCTTACTTAGTTTGATGTGATTCTTTAGATTCACCTGCAATATTGCTTGAATTGATGGTGTTTCATGAAAATATGTTTATATTAATTTTTCAAAGTCCTAAAAATAAATATAATCCTATTTACATTAAAACATATTGCAAAAACAAAATAAAGTTGAATTTATAAACTGGAAGAAATTCATAGAAAGTGCCTTGTACTAAATAAAGTTGAAAATAATAAAGTTGATTAATAAGTGCCAATCTTTACTAAAATGCCATGATGCAATAATAAGGACTAAGAAGCCTTAGCATTTACTAACAAGCTCCTATTGGTTGACACTAAATGTAACAGAAATAGTTGTTGGTATGTTGTGGGAAATATTAAAAAAAAAAACAAGCCAAGCCATCACGTTCCCCCACCAGTGCAGGCAGCAGGCAGGCCACAGGGTTCTTACCAGGTGGCCTTATCTTGGGTAATCTCTCTGCTGACAACACTCTAACAGGGGACCCCCCAAGTTCCTCTCACTACCACACAATGCTCCATGCACCCCCCAGTCAGCCATCACTACACTTAATTACCCCGTAGAATTAAAACTCTTAAAGCCTATAGTTAACCAATCAGATTTATGTATCAATAAAATCACAATTTACAAGATGCCAATACAATAATTTCAGAGCCAATTGATAATGATAAAAGCTTTATCCCAGTTATTCTAACTTTATGATATCATAACTGTGACTGGTTCACATCTGCCTCTATTCTCTTTTCCTTCTTCCCTGAGACACTCTTTGTCTCTCCCACTCTTAGCTCTGCGTCCCTTTTCCCTGTCCAATCACAGGCCTCTTGTTGCCCTAATGTGATTGGACAGGAAAAATTCTGCTACATTGGCATACCAGGAAATTAATGTCATACTGATACTATTTTTATTCTATGATAACTTAATTTCTGTTTTTCATATTGTCATATGGATCATCTTTAATATCTAAAATTACCAACAGCTACCTAAAACTGTGACACAGTACTCAGGTCCTCTAAGTGCCAACCTTTATAAAGTTTCCTACATAGTAAGAGCTGATGCTTATTTTAAAAAACAGAACTTGGGCCCAGAAAGAACTTTATTGGCTGCAGGCATCAATTCTTCCAGCATTTCTTTTCAAGAGAATCATCCCTGGTGTAATAGATACTTGACATGGTGGTCCCCATGCCCAGAATTCTACAACTTGAGGTTTATTCAGCCAGCTCTTACCCACCATGCATTTAATGTGAATCTACCTCTAACACTTACAGTTTTCTTGTTTGACTAGAAAAGACATTGACAAAGTATGGTGGGCGGGTTAAATCCAGCTTACCTCACATTCTTATAAATAAAGTTTTATTGGAAAAAGGCTATTTGCATTACTTATATAATTTTCTCTGGCTCTGTTTGCATTATAGCCTTTGGGATTTAGTCGCTTTGATAGAAATCGTCTGGCCTGTGTGACTGGAGGAAACCTAAAAGTCCTCAAAAGCTGCTGCGACTTTCTCTCCTTGTTCTCCGCACTGAGCACTGACCCTGACTAGTTCCCACTGCAGCCCAGCTTGGACGGCCCTTTCCTACAGTTTATCCCAATTGCTTGGCTTTTTACAGAAATAAGTCAAACAGTCCCCATTCAACTTCCTGGGGAAAACCAATCATCTCTGGTGCTCATAAATTAAGTCATGTATCTTCAGGAATTTAGCTATCACTTCTGCAACTCTGCTGGGTGAGTCAGCGGGCAGTGACAGGCCAAGGACTCATGGGAAGAGGGTGCTTTGTTCATCTACAGTATTTTCTTCTTTTCATCCATGGCTTTTTATTTCTCTGAGTTGTTTTTCTTACTAAGAAAGGAAGAGCTTTATTTGTTTATTTTATCGACAACTTCTATTGGTAAACTATACTATTAACCTATATGCCATAGTGTCAAGGTACACACACCCGGTAGCATATTCTGTTGTCAGAATAAATGAACATGCACATTCTCTCCATGTTCCATTTCCTCTGGGTATTGAAGGTAATTGTAGGTCAGAATAATGCACTTCATTCTGTAGATTCAATATCTGACTTCATCCTACATGCTGGCTAATTTGTATCCTAAGGCTGTGTGTGTGTGTGTGTGTGTGTGTGTGTGTGTGTGTGTGTATGTAGATCTGCACATGCACAAGCAACAGAGCATATTTGAATGTCAGGGGTCAATGTGAGTTGTTTTCCTCTTTCCACCATTTAGGACATGACTATACTCAGGCCTTTAGAGTTAGTGAAAATGACCTTTGCCCATTAAGCCATGTCACAGACTCAATGACATGGCTTTAATTAAGACTTGTAATGCTTACAATTCTGTATAATTCACGTGAATTGTAGGGGTTCCTTAAAGAAACAATTCCTTGTGAGATAAGCAACTTCCCTCTGCTAAAAACCCTTTTCTGCCCAACCCTAGAATGTTGGATTGGAAAGGAGCGCATTAGCTTTTAATTTTTTTAGAATACCCTAAATAATCTGTCAATGTTTGAATTCTCGATTTAACACTAAGGGAGTAAAATGCACTGGGTAGATTCAAGACTCAGAGAGACTTTGTCTGGATTTGCACTTCCTATAATAGCCCTGCCTCCTGGACAGGTTGGAAAGGTTCTTTGAACCTCATGAAGGTAACTATCCATATGACAATTATATCTTCCTGACAGTTCTCCAGGGGTTACTATAGGGGAACTGAGAACAAAACTCCATAGGTAGCACCATAACTCCTAAATGATATGTGTTATTATGGGTGTGAGTGTCAGTCACATTATTCTGTGTCTTTCATAAAATGTCAAGTTCTGCTATTCTTGCTTTGGTATGATTTTTAAATGTTTGCCCATCTTTTATTTTTATAGAATGAGAGCGGTGTTGGTGTTCTTGTATATTAAGTCCCTTTTTTTGTTGCAAGGGCTCTCACTTAAGAGCCTCAGAGACTTGGGTCTTTTGATTTCAGAATAGCACTGGGACTAAGTCAATAGCTTCTTCAGTGAAGTAAAGGGTCTTTACCGTGAGATGGCCACTAGCACATGACCAAAACGTCTCCTATGAAGTTGACCGCTAAGGATGGGCACTCAGGTTTGACAGCTCTAGGTCCTATCTGTTCTCTGCTTCCTGACTGCAGGTGCAATGTAATTATTGGTCTCAGTCTCGTTCTCTCATATCATTGCTGTTGCAGTGGGTTGTAACCCCTCAGACTAAAATGAAAATAATTTTTCCTTCTCTTTGCTGCTTTATCAGACATTTTGTCAAAGCAGCCTTAAAAGCAAATAATGCATCAGCTAAATCTATTCTATAAAAAAATTGATAATATTTAAATTAACATAGGTGTTATGAAGTAAATTTCATAGGAAGAACAATAGTATCAACTAACCAGACCCCTCCAACGCTTCCAGGGACTAAACCACCAATCATAGAATACACATGGGTTACCCGTGGCTTTAGCTGGATATGGAATAGAGGACTGCCTTATCTGCAATCACTGGGAGGAGAATCTCTTGGTCCTGTGGAGGCTTGATGACCCAAGGTGGGGAATGCTAGGGCTCTGAGGCAGGAGTGGGTGGGTGGGTGGCAGAGCACTCTCGTAGATGCAGGGGAGGGGGAGAGGGAGGAGATAGGGGCTTGTGGAGGGGAAACTGGGAAGGGGGATAATATTTGAAATGTAAATAAATAAAATAACTAATAAAAATTTAAAAAAATTTCATTTGTCACTTATATTTTTTTCATTACATGTTGTACCCATTTTATAGACAGAAATAAGTAAATCCAGCTAACCGAAATATTGTCTAATCATCTTAGGAACAACTATGTCATGCTCTCAGCTACATTTAAAATGTCTTATATGTGAATTTCTTTAAATGGGATTGTTCCAGATTCTCAACTTATAAAGTTGAGTCACTAAGGAGTCACTAAGCTCCTATAGAAGTGGGAGGGTTCGAGGTCCTGCCAGTTATCCTCACAACTCAGCTCCTGATATTAGACACAAACTTTCATCCTTGTTATAGTGAATGAAGTTCTTGGGATCCTATAATGACTCCACAGTTGGTTATTCATGAAAGATGGCAAACTTTTTTAGTATTCCTTTTTAACAATGGAAAATATATAATTTATCTTTAAAGTTTTTTCAAGGGTAACATTAAGCAATTAAAAATAGCCAAAGTATAACAAACATAATAAACACGCTAATAAATAGCATTAATCATCATGTTGTTCAATACTCAGATGCATTTAAGTTGTGTAAAAGATATTAGAGCATCAGATAAAAGTTGAACTCAGTTAAGATAGAAATATAGTCATTTAGAAATATTTTAACATTCTTAGTTATTACAGAAAATTATCAATGAATTCTTTTCTTTTTGTGATAGTTCAAGTACTACTTATTGTGAACAGGATATCAATAAATAAGACTCAGCAAGTATCTGTAAAGTAAAATGTTGAGCCTTGGGCATATGCCAAGTGTGGTATGTCTGGGTCCTATGGTAGATTTATTTTTAACCTTTTCAGTTTTCTCCACAATGATTTCTTGCAGGAATGAAGTGAGCCTGGGACAAAGAGGAAGACAGAGGTGTTATTTGGGGATTGTGAACCCCAAGCATGTGGGCACGTAGTTTGGTGTCTCTGAATTCTTAAGCTCTGTGATGTTTTTATGGAATGAATGACAAGGTCCAATGTTCTTCCAAATTCTAATACAAATAATAGTGTAAATGAACTTCAAATTTATAGTTAAGAGTTGGATGTTTCATTAAGTATATATTTGCAATCCCACAACAGCAGAGGTTACTTTTTTCCTATAACTACACCAACATTTGTTATCGAGTGTTTTGTTGATTTTAGTTGTTCTGCCTGGATTAAGATGAAATCTCAAAGTTGTTTTATTTTAATCTATGTTTCCATACTTGCTAAGGATATGAATGAAACACCTTCTGAAGTATTTCTTAGCTGTTTCCATTTCTTCTGCTTGCAAGTCTGTGTTTAGATCTCTGACAAAATTTAATTTCATTTGCTTGTTTCCTCAACTATTCACATATTATTGATGTTAACTCTCTCTGTGTTTGATGACTTTCTGTGGGTTTCCTAGATATGAATATATAATTTGAGTCACCACAGAAACAAAGTTCAAAGGGAGCACAGGTGCATAGATAAGAGGTAGTCTTCATACAGAAATAGCAATGTAGATGCCGTTTGAAGTGGGAACAGTAAATAGTGTGGGAGACCCAATTGAGGAAGCAAGAGGGAGGTCAAACAGTGGGACAAGGTTGAACAATGACAAATAGCACCAACATTGTTTGACAAAGCATCAAGGAATCATATTTTATATTTCTTTAAATTATACCTAAAACACATATAAGTGTATTTTATACAGAGATTGACAGACAGGCATGTTAAATACACACACACACACACACACACACACACACACACACACACACACTTGGACTGACAATACTCATGGCAAGAACAATAGACTATCAAAATCTCCTGTACCAGGCCAAAAAAAAAACAAAAAAAAACAAAAAAAAAAACAAAAAAAAAAAACCTCCTTTTGAATAGTAAGTCAGGGTCATTCAAGTGACTCCCCAAACAATATGGATTATAATTTTAGTCTTCGTTTCCTTCCCATGTAGACTAAACTCTATTTCTGAACACATCATACATCTGAGATAATGGACTTGGATGATTCAAGCTCATTTTAACAGAAAGTCTCATACTTGCAGTTTAGTTTGCATGGTCCCAGAAAATACTGTGCAAGCTGCCAGTGGAGGAAAGCAAGTAAAGTGTCCCAACCAGCAGCAATTCCTATGAACAGTGATAGCATCCACATGGCAAGATATGCATAAAGGGTGATAGTTGGCTCTCACACATAGGTGGCAACCAACAGATGTCTAACTGGACTAAGTCTTAATGGAATAAACATTTCATTATGTTCTAGGAGGTATATGTACAATACATGTTAAGTCCAAACAGGAAATAAAGCATATGTGGTACTGGAAATCTAGCTATCTTCTTCTGGCTAGTGAAGTTATGGACCTTTGAAAATAACCTATTACCTCCATGTGGACAGAACAGTTTAATTCCTTACTATGTTATAAATCTTGTCTTTACACACTCAGGTAATTGCATCTCCCACTGCTCCTCAAAGAAGGTTTTCTTTATAGCAAATGGAAACCATCACAAAGGACAACTACTGGGCACAATAAAGGAACTAGTGGATTGTGAGGTGCCAGGCCCAATGGATGCATCTGCATCAATACTCCTGGATCTATGAATAAGTGAATATCAATAGGCTAAAAGGAAGACTCTACATACCAGAATGTCAGGAAGCCCACTGTGACACAGTCTCTCCTAGAAATGCCTGCATACAAAATATTGAAACCGTTGCAGTATTGATAGATATACTAATATTTAAGCAGGGAAGTTTCATGGAGTCCTACCCCTAAGTCCAAGAACTGTGGACAACCAATGACTGCAGTGCAAAGGCAAGATAGCCTCTCCAAAGATTGAACCTCCTTATTGGTTGTCCAGTGCACAGGAATCTTCCCTAAAATCATATAAACAACAACAACAACAACAACAACAACAACAAAATCAGACTCAGCACATCATACGATTGCATGACTACATGTATATGTATACTTGTGCATAAACATGCATATATACATGTCTGTGTATGTAACAATAATCAAAGAAACAGTGTCTATCCCCTCAAGAGGGAGCCATAGGAGGAACTGAAGAGAGGGAGGTCAAGAAAGGCAAGAAGGAGGAAGGGGGAAATGATGTAATTCTATTTCAATTAAGACATTTGAATAGTAATAAACAAAAAATTAACAAAATATAGGACTTAAGACAATGGTGACAAAGTTGTATTTATGAGTGTGTAAGGAGCTTCAATCATACTGCATAAATTTTACATGCTGAATTTGGAATAAACATTTTACTATGCTGTAGAAAGAATATGTACAATAAATATTTCATGACAACTCATAAACTGTTATTATTTGTATTTCCATAATATAATAGACTTGTATCACAAGAGCATTTTTACAAAGATATGTTTTTCCTTTTGTTTAAAACACGAACATCTCTTTTTCTCAGTAAATCAATTTTGTACCATAACCATGCATACCTGATGTGTGCCCTAAATAGCCTGTCATAAAATCAGCATTTAAACTCTTACTTAATGCAGAAAATTTGATTTACTAGAATATGTACCTTGATTGCCATAGGAAAATGTTTACAGGGGTGTTTTGTAGTGTTAAAATTGCATCTGATTTCTTTGTACTTAAATGTAAGAAGAATTCAAGGAATAAAGATGAATAGTTGACTAATATGGAGGTTCTACTTTATAGTCATAGGACACACTGATAAATGTGGGATGTCATCCATTAACTCTATTCATGTGTAAATGTTAATGGTTTGTTTTTCTTATGTAACATAGGATAAATTATAATATTCTAGAGAAGTTTAGTTGACTCCCTTGTTCATCAGCCCTAATGCTTAACCAATCCCAGCTTCACGGGTAAGAGAAGTCTGTTACTAGAACACTGTGGATCAGGATGAAGGTGGACTAAATCATTTTAAAATGCTGCAATCCTTTTTCTTTGTGGTAATTCTTCATTTTGTGCTTAGTGATTTATCCAACTTATCTGAACTTTAGGTTTAAAGTTCTATATACGTTTAAAAAGAATTTTTTAAAGTAGATGATTGAGAGATTCAGTCAGGATATTAGTATTTTATGTTTTGTCTTTGAATATGTTTCTTTTTCTCTTATTTTTTCTCTTTTGGTATTCTAGTTAATTTTTAAATAATAAAGTGCTACTTATTTTGCATCTGTAAGAAAGCTGATCCGGAATTGTTCCTGTCTAAAAGAACTGTAGGGAAAAAAAATGGAGAAGACACTGAGGGAAAGGAGGTCCAATGACCAGTCCAATTTTGGATCCATGAGAAGGGGAGGCTCCAAGGCCTGATTCTATTACTGATGCTATGGTGTGTTTATGGACAGGAGCCTAGCATGGCTGTCCTCCGAGAGGCCCAACAAGCAGCTGACTGAGACAGAGGCAGATAGTTACACTCAACCAATGGACTGAAGTCAGGGACCTCTGTGGCTGAGTTAAGGAAAAGCTGGAAGAAGCTGAGGAAGAGGATGACCCCACAGGAAGACTAGTAGTCTCAACTAACCTGGACTCCCGAAATCTCTCAAAAATGAACTACCAACCAGTCAGCATAAACTAGCTGGTGTGAGGCCCCCAACACATATACAACAGGGGACTGCCTGGTCTGGCCTCAGTGCGAGAAGATGTCTCTTACCCTTGAGAGACTTGAGGTCCCAAGGAGAGGGGAGGTCTGGTGGGGGACGGGCATCCTCTTGGAGACAGGGGGAGGAGGAAGGGGATATGGAACTGTTGCAGGGCTGACTGCGAGGAAGTAACGACTGGACCGTAAAAAATAAAAGTAATAAGTAAATAAATGCTTTTTAAAAATGGAAAAATATTAAAAAAGAAAAGAAAAAAAGAAAGCTCCTTGACCTATGCATTCATTGTAATATCCCATGTTCTTTTTCTCATCCTCTGTAGCACATCCATTTTGGTTCCCTTCCATGGTTTCAGCTATTGAGGCTTTGCACTCATATCTGAAGTGCCAGACATGACTTCAAAGACCGAACTAATGACACCAAGTGTACCAAAAATAAATAATCTTCAAATAAACACCATTCCAGTTCTCTCTTTCTTCACAATAACATGTCTGTGAGAGAACAAAAGTCAAATCAACTCTTTGGCCTGGGAATTCATGTAGCACAAAAGAAGCAAAACATATGGTAAAGAAAAAAAAAATCTCTAAAAATTTTCAGCCTTGAGCATGGACAAGAAGTGGCAGCATTGTTCAAAGCAAAGTGAAAAGGTTTACCAGGGTTTGCCCAAAATGCAGCTAGGTAATGCTTAATGTCTTTGTTTTATTCTTCCATATTTCACTTGCAGAAGCATATAAAAAATGAAATACACTCAGTTGAACAGCAATTTTAAAAAATTAAAATAACAAAGAATCTTGTGGTATTTTAATCGGGAGCATCAGCATAGACTCTAAAATGTGGAGCAATACATCTAATAGTCATGGTAACTGGAACAGATATTATTTTCAAATTCTATTTAGAACTGGGACAACTGGTAAAATGAATTCTTCAATCATAGTAACCAACAAAATTGTTAGAAACCTAGGTCAAAATAGCTTATTTTGTTCCTTGCCTGTATTACCATCATAAAGTAAGTTGACTTCTCAGGACCACTATTCACCCTGCTAAGCAAAACCAGAATCAGATGCCCTTTCTAAAGCGTCTGTCTCCACAGCTTTTGGTTACCAAAACTCTATTTGATTTATCTTTTTTTTTTTTTTTTTTTTTAATATTTTTGCCAGGCGGTGGTGGCACACATCTTTAATCCCAGCACTTGGGAGGCAGAGGCAGGTGGATTTCTGAGTTCTAGGCCAGCCTGGTCTACAGAGTGAGTTCCAGGACAGCCAGGGCTACACAGAGAAACCCTATCTCGAAAAAACCATTTACTTATTCATTTTACATCCTTCTTAGTGCCTCCACTCCTGGGCAGCCCCTCTCATAATCCTTCCTTCATAACCCCCTCCCCTTCTCCTGAGTGTGTGGGAGGCCTCTAGGTATCCCCCTCACCCTAGCACTTCAAATCTCTGTGGCTAGGTGCTTCCTCTCCATCTGAGGCCAGACAAGGTAGCTAAAAGAATATGTCCCACATTCAGGCAACAGCTTTTGGCATAGTCCCTGCTCCAGCTGTTCAGGGCATACATGAAGACCAAGCCACACATCTCTTACATATGTACCAGAAAACCCAGTCCATTGCACCTATGTTCTTTGGTTGGTGGCTCAGACTCTGAAAGCCCCAAGGATCCAGGTAAGTTGAGTCTGTTACTCTTTCTAAATCCACTCATGGCCTGCAATCCTTCCTCTCCTATTCTTCCTGAGAGTCATGGTCCACCCACTGTTTGGCTCTGTATCTGTCTGAGCCAGCTGCTGCATGGAGCCCATTAGAGGACAGCATGCTCTTGTCTACAAGCATAACAGAGTGTCAGTAACAGTGTCAGAGCTTGGTGCTTATCCATGGGATGGGGTCTCAAGTTGAGCAAGTTATTGGTTGGCCATTCCCTCAGTCTCTGTTCCATTCCCCACATCTGCATTTCTTGAAAACAGGATAAATTTTGTGTTGAAAGTTTTATGGGTGGGTTGGTGTCTCTTCACTGGGGTTCTTGTATGCCTACAGGAGGTGGCTTCTTCAGGTTCCATATCCTCAATGTTGTGAATCACAGATAAGGTCACACCCATTGATTCTTTGGATCCTCTCTTATTGCAAGTCTCTGTTTCATCCTGGAGATGCCCTCCACCACCTCTCCCCAGTAAGCTGAAGATTTCCATTCATTTTCAAGGCCATCTGGCCATCTCTTCTATTTGTTCCCACACCTGATCCTGGACCCACCTCATTCCTCTTCCCCTCCTCTCTTCTTCCCAGCTCCCTCCCACTATCTGCCTCATAACTATTTCATTCCCTCTTCTATGTAAGATTCAAGCATGTTGACTTGTGCCTTCCTTCTCATTGAGCTTCTAAGGGCTTGTAGAAGGTAGCATGGTATCTGTATTTTATGACTAATATCTTCTTATAAGTGAGTACATGCCATGAATGACCTTTTAGGAGTGGGTTACCTCACTCAAGATGATATTCTCAATTTCTACCCATTTTCCTGCAAAATTCATGATGTCTTTGCTTTTATTAGCTGAATACTATCCAGTTGTGCAAAAGTACCACATTTTCTTTATCCATTCTTCACTTGAGGGACATCTAGGTTATTTCCAGTTTCT
>JADRCD010188705.1:18424-32191 GCA_019843815.1 Montemys delectorum | reverse complement strand
ACACACACACACACACACACACACACACACACACACACACACACCCTGGTGGTGATGCTGGTGACACTATAATATATCATGAAGATTTCATCCTCAACATTGGCTACACAAACATTCTTCTTAGTAGCAAAGAGCAGCCTTGCTTCCCACTTTGAATCTAGTTAAGAAGAGAGTGGTTGTACCAGATTGCAATTCCACCAGAAATGAAGGAGTGTTCCTCTTTCTCCACAACTTCACCTGCATCTGCTGTCACCTGAGTTTTTTATCTTACCCATTTTGACTGGTGTGAGGTAGAATCTCACAGATATTTTAATTTGCATTTCCCTGATGACTAAGGATGTTGAACATTTCTTTAGGTGCTTCTCAGCCGTTCAGTATTCCCCAGTTGAGAATTCTTTGTTTAGCTCTGTACCCCATTTTTAATAGGATTATTTGATTCTCTGGAGTCTAACTTCTTGAATTTTTTTATATATTGGATATTAGCCCTCTATCAGATATAACATTGTTGAAGATTTTCCCCAGTCTGTTGGTTGCTGTTTTTTCCTATTAACAATGTCCTTTGCCTTACAGAAGCTTTGTAATTTTATGAGGACCCATTTGTCAATTCTTATCTTAGAGCATGAGCTATTGGTGTTCTGTTCGGGAAATTTTCCCCTGTGCCTATGTGCTCCAGGATCTTCCCCACTTCCTTTTCCATTAGTTTCAGTATATCTGGTTTTATGTGGAGGTCCTTGATCCACTTGGACTTGAGCTTTGTACAAGGAGATAGGAATGGATCAATTTTCATTCTTCTACATGATGACTGTCAGTTGAGCCAGCAGCATTTGTTGAAAATGCTGTCTTTTTTCCCACTGGTTGGTTTTAGCTCCTTTCATTTCTAGGTCTTCAATTCTATTCTATTGATCCACCTGCCTGTCACTGTACCAATACCATGCAGTTTTTATCACAGTACAACCAGAGGACCCAGCTATACAACTCCTAGGCATATACCCAGAAGATGCTCTAACATGTAATAAGAACACATGCTCCACTATGTTCATAGCAGCCTTTTTTTATAATAGCCAGAAGCTGGAAATAACCCAAATGTCCCTCAACCGAGGAATGGATACAGAAAATGTGGTACATCTACACAATGGAGTACTGTTCAGCTATTAAAAATAGTGAATTTATGAAATTCTTAGGAAAATAGATATATCTGGAGAATATCATCCTGAGTGAGGTAACCCAATCACAAAAGAGCACGCATGGTATGTACACACTGATAAGTAGATATTAGCCCAGAATATGGGAATACTCAAAATACAACCAACAAACCACACACACACACAAAAAAAAAAATCTCAAGAAGAAGGAAGTCCAAAGTGTGGATGTTTCATTCCTTCTTAGAAGGGGGAACAAAATACCCATCTAAGGAGTTGCAGAGGCAAACTATAGAGCAGATACTAAAAGAAGGACAATCCAGAGGCTGCTCCACCTGGGATTCCTCTCCATATTCAATCATCAAACTCAGACACTATTGTGGATGTCAGCAAATGCTGATTGACAGAAGCCTGATATAGCTGTCTCCTGAGAGACTCTGTCAGTGCTTGACTAATACAGAAGTAGAGACTCACAACCATCTATTGGACTGAGCATAGGCTCCCCAGTGAAGGAACTAGAAAAAGGACCCAAGGAGCTGAAGAGTTTGCAGCTGTTAGGACAAACAACAACATGAACTAACTAGTACCTTCAGAGCCCCCAGAGACTAAACCATCAACCAAAGAGCACACATGGTAGGACTTATGGCTCCAGCAGCATATGTATAGCAGAGGATGACCTAGTTGGTCATCAATGAGACAAAAGGCCCTTGGTCCTGTGAAGGTTTATGCCCCAGTGTAGGGGAATATCAGGGCCAGGAAGTGGGAGAGGGTGGGTTGGTGAGCAGGGGGGGAGGGGAGCAAACAGCGTTTGTTTTTTTGTTTTTGTTTTTGTTTTTTTTATATTTTTTCGGAGGGATAACCAGGAGACGAGATATCATTTGAAATATAAATAAAGAAAATATCTAAGAAAAAAGAAAAAAGAAAAAAACTTCCTGGAAGGGTAAGTATCAGGAGAGAAGTTAGCTGGAGAGATAATGAAATTTCTGTATTTTTTATTTATATTTTTCCTATATTGAAAATAAACTTTTTATTGCATAGTAAAAAAAAAGAGAGAGAGAGAGAGAAAGAGAGAGAGAGAGACTTTATTTAGAAAGCATTCTTGCTTGTCTTCTTTTACAAAGAAATTGAGATCCAATCGGAAGAACGTAAGCAAAATAGCTAGATGTAACACATTTTTGTAGGGAACAAAGTAGTGAGTGGTGAGTAGGTTGGCATTCCTTTTTTGCACTTGCTTCTTTTACAGGGTTATGTCCTATTCCTTACAGGTCTCATTGGAAAGCAGACATGGCTATCCTCATTGCCAAGTAAGACACCTTTGCTATAGAGCCTTGGGAAGACTAGATAATTTAGGAAGGCTTCCTTGTGAACACATAAGTGATAATGGAATCTCTCCATTGTTACCTGATGAGTGCCTTTAATCATTAAGTCAGTGAACTCATTAAAAATGTCAGTATTCTGTCAATATGCATCATAATATTTTAGGAAATATCACCAAAGGTTTCTCTTAGGTTCTAGAAAAGCCAGTTGTATTTGTGGTCATATTCGCTTGTAAGCATAATTAAAAAAGAGATCAAGTTTTTTTGACTTGGAATTAAACTAAAGAGGCTGTGTTGACTCCATTGGTTGCCTTTCTTTTAAATGTGGGTATTGATCATCATTTTTATATTGAATACTAAAAATAATAATGACCAATTTTTGTTAGTTTTTAAAGAATTTATCTCTTTCAGATTTTCAGAATTTCTTATATCCTTAATAAAGTTGGATTAATGACCAAAAAAAGAAAAGAGAAGAAGAGAAGTTCTTGTGTGGCTTTTTTTGTGCAGAGGATAAGCTCCTGTTTTTGACAGGTGGGAAATGTGTACTTATTTTAGAGCTGATTCTCACTGGGCACCTGAGACTGGACTGAAGTGCAAATCAGATCTCCTTTGCCTTTAAATCTCACCTTTCCAACGCATTTGCATTTACTCTGATAGTCACAGTAAAGTTACATGTAAACACATTTCTTTTTGCTTTAAAGAGAGCTTTTGCTGCAGCTTAATAGTGCTACTCCACTCTGGCTTGCCATTGCACATGGGGAAAGCAGAGGAATGAAAATGCAAACAAGATAACTCAAGCCATAGTTATCACCCCAAACTATCAGAACTGGTGTTGTTTCACAGGCACAGTGACATAGTACAAACTTGGAAGCATCAATTCAGACATTCCTTGGTTTGTGGATCTGGACTATGAACCAGGTATTTAGGGCTGCTTTGTCGTTAGCCCTCCTATGGATGCTCATAGAATAAAAAATGGATGTCATAACTTATAAGCTCTGCAATGGATGTTCAAAGAATAAAAGAGGGCACAACTAAAGCTATTCTTGCCCCTGGAAGAAGTACAAAGGTCCTCTATAGCGTATAAAATGCTTTACTATCAAGTTTCTCACATCCTCAAACCATGTTCCTTTCTAAGACATTAACAAACCTTTGAAGACACATATTATCTCAACTTGAAATAACCAATAGCATGGCTAATAATTTACACTGTAAAATCTTTTGACCTTTAATATTTCTTCAAGTGATTTAATAGCTTTGTAAGATATTTTTCAGCAATAGAAATGAAATTAAAAGTGTTGAGAGAAAAACTCTGTAACAGTCACATGATTAAGTCACAGCACTCTGGCACAAATGAGAGCACTCTCAGAAAAAATAATGATGGAAAGCCACAGCCCTTTGTTCTGAAATAATCTCATCTCGTTTAACTCTCCTGCTGTTAAGTGGGTTGTGCTATTGGTGTGATAGCCATTTGGAAACATTAGGCGATTTTGAGACGCGCATGCTAAGTTGCATTTAATCACATTTGTGTGGACATTTATAGCACCAATGATTAATTATTTCTATGTATAACATTACCATTTCAGGCCAACAAGCAATTTGGAAATCAGTGAAATTCTGCCTATTTATGGTGTGAGTCTTAGATGTGGCTCACCGGAAAAGACACTTGAATCTTTTTCTTGTTAACTTTGAGATGATCCCAGTTCAGAAAGTGTTATGTGATTAGCTGCCTTTCTGCTCGGAAACAGGTTTTTGACACTTCTAAGATAATTGGCTGGTTATTTGACTTCTTTCTATAACTGCAGAAGTACTAGGGTTAGAAATGGGTTGCACTGCCCGCTCCACACTTATCCACAGACCTGTGCACCTTACTATAAAGCTCAATTGATAATGTTTATTATAAAAATCTGTATCATTTTTTCTTTTCCTTCTTTAATTGTATTATAAGCAGAAGCCAGCATTCTGATCTAACGCATTTATGAATCTATTTTTTTAATTAATCATTTTATTCCTTTACATTTCAAATGATATCCCCCTTCCCAGTTACACCTCCACAACCCACCATCCCATTTCTGCCCCCCACTCCTGTTTGCCTCTATGAGGGTGCTCCTCCACCCACTCATCCATCCCTGCTTCACTGCTCTAGTATCCCCCTATGCTGGGCCATCAAACCTCTACAGGACCAAGGGTCTCCCCTCCCTTTGAGGTCAGATAAGGGCATTCTCTACTACATACGTACCTGGAGTCATAGCTCCCTCCATGTATTCTTTGGTTGATGGTTTAGTTCCTGAGAGCTCTGAGGGGTTGGTTAGTTGATATTGTTGTTCTTCCTATAGGGTTCTACCTTTAGCGCCTTCAGTTCTTCCCCTAACTCTTTCACTGGGTCCCAGGTTCAGTCCAATTGTTGGCTGCATCTGTATCAGTCTTAATTAGGTGCTCGAAGAGCCTCTCAGAGGACCGCTATACCAGGCTTCTATCAGCAAGCACTTCTTCGCAGATATTATAGATCCCTCGTTGGAGAGGTCTCTGATGGTCTATCCTTCATACTCTGTTCCATTTTTTTGTCCCTGTCTTTCCTTTGGGTAGGAACTTTTCTGGGTTAAAAATTTTGCGATTTCTGGGTGGCCCCATTTGTCAATTGGAGGCCATGTCAATCTACTGGAGGTGGTTTCTACAGCTACTAGCTCCCCTTTTTTGCATATTTTGGCTAAAGTCATCCCTGTTGGGTCTGCAGAGACTCTCACTTCTATGATGTCTGGGACTTTCTAGTAGCTACCCCCACTTTCTCATCCCGCAACGCTACATATTTCTGTTCAATGTTCTGACCTCTATGTGTTTCTCTCATGTTTCTTTCAATACCTGATCCTGCCCTCCTTTTTCTTTCTCCCCCTTCTTCTCTCCCTTCCACGTCCCTTCCTTCCTCTACCTTTTGTGATTATTTTGTCCCCTTCCATGTAGGATTGAAGCATATACACTTTGGTCTTCCTTCTTCTTAAACACAATATGGTTTGTGGGTTGTATGACGGGTATTATGAGCTTCAATATCCACTTATCAATGCATACATACCATGTGTATTCTTTTTGTGTCTTGGTTACCTCACTGAGGATGATATTTTCTAGTTCCATCCAATTGCTTTCAAATTTTATGAAGTCATTGTCTTTAATAACTGAGTAGTACTTGGTTGTGTAAATGTATCATATTTTCTGTATTAATCCTGTTCAGGGACTTCTAGGTTGTTTCTAGATTCAGGCTATTATAAAAAAGTCTGTGATAAACATAGTGCAGTATGTGTCCTTGTTATATGTTGGAGCATCTTTTGGGTATATGCCCAGTAGTGGTATATCTGATTCTTCGGGTAGATCTATTTCCAATTTTCTGAAGAACTACAAGATTGATTTCCAAAGTGGCTTTACCAGCCCGCAGTCCCAACAGCAATGGAGGAGTGTTCCTCTTTCTCCACATTCTCACCACCATCTGCTGTCACCTGTATTTCTGATCTTAAATATTCTTATTGATATTAGGTAGAATCTCAGGGTCATTTTGATTTGCATTTCCTGATGACTAAGAATGTTAAACATCTTTTAAATACAATACACAGGATTAATTCAATGTTCTTGTATCTGTTGAGGCTTGTTTTGTATCCAATTAAATGGTCAGCTTTGCAGAAGAGGGTATATTCTTTTGTTTTAGTGTGAAATGTTCTAAAGATATCAGTTAATTACATTTGACTCATAACTTCTGTTAGTTTCACTGTGTCTCTGTTTAGTTTCTGTTTCCAGTGAGAGTGGGTATTGACGTCTCCTATTATTATTGTGTGAGGTTCAGTAAAGTTTCTTTTACAAATGTGAGTGCCTTGCATTTGGAGCATAGATGTTCAGAACTGAGAGTTCATCTTGGTGGATTTTTCCTTTCATGAGTATGTAGTCTCCTTCCCTATCTTTTTTATAACTTTTGGTTGAAAGTCTATTTTACTGGATATCAAAATTGCTACTCCAGCATGTTTCTTAGGAATATTTGCTTAGGAAAAATTTCCCAGCCTTTTTCTCTGAGGTCGTATCTGTTTTGTTTACTAAGGTGTGTTTTCTGTATGCAGCAAAATGCCAGGTCCCGTTTACATATCCAGTCTGTTAGACTATGTCTTTTTATTGAGGAATTGAGTCCATTGATGTTGACAGATATTAAGGACCAATAATTGTTGCTTCCTATTATGTTTGTTGTTAGAGGTGAGATTATGTTTGTGTGGTTCTCATCTTTTGGGTTTGCTGTGAGATGATTAATTTCTTGGTTTCTGTTGGATGTAGTTTCCCTCCTTGTGTTGGAGTTTTTATTCTCTTACCCCCTGTAGGGCTGAATAGTAGAAAGGTATTGTTTAAATTTGGTTTTGTCATGGAATATCCTGGTTTCTCCATCTATATTAATTGAGAGTTTTGCTGGGTATAGTATTCAGGCCTGGCATTTTTGTTCTCTTAGGGTCTGTATGACATCTGCTCAAGATCTTCTAACTTTTATAGTCTCTGTTGAGAAGTCTGGTGTAATTCTGATAGGTCTTCCTTTAAATGTTACTTGATCTTTTTCCCTTACTGCTTTTAATGTTGTCTTTGTTCTGTACATTTGTTGTTTTGATTATTATGTTATGGGAGGAATTTGTTTTCTGGTCCAATCTGTTTGGAGCTCTGTAGGCTTCTTGTATGTTTATGAGCATCTCTTTCTTTAAGATAGGGAAGTTTTCTTCTATAATTTTGTTGAAAATAATTTACTGGCCTTTTGAGTTGAGAGTCTTCACTCTCTTCTATGCCTATTATTCTTAAGTTTGGTCTTTTCATTGTGTCCCAGATTTCTTGAATGTTTTGAGTTAGGAGCTTTTTGCTTTTTTATTTTCTTTGACTGTTATGTCAATGTTTTCTATGGTATCTTCTATATGTGAGATTCTCTTTTCTGTCTTTTGTATTCTGTTTGTGATGCTTGCATCTGTGACTCCTGATCTCTTTCCTAGGTTTCCCATCCCCCAGGCTGTCTCCCTTTGTATTTTCTTTAATGGTTTTATTTCCACTTTTAGCTCCTGGATGTTTTGTTCAATTCCTTCACCTGTTTGTTGTTTTTTCCTATAATTCTTTAAGGGATTTTTGTGTTTCCTCTTTAAGGTCTTCTACCTGTTTACCTATGTTCTCCTGTATCTCTTTAAGGGAGTTATTTATGTACTTCTTATAGTCTTCTATATCATCATGAGATGGGATTTTTAGATCTGAATCTTGCTTTTCAGGTGTGTTGGGGTACTCAGGGCTTGCTGTGGTGGAACAACTGAGTTCTTATGTTGCTAAGTAGTATTGGTTTCTGTTGCTTATGTTCTTGTGTTTCCTCTCACTATCTGGTTATCTCTGGCCTTAACTGACCTTCCTGTCTCTGACTGGAGCCTGTCCCTCCTGCATGTCTGTGATCCTGGATGTGTCAGAACTTATGGGTGTCAAGCTGCATCTGGGTGTGAGTTGAGGGGGTAGGAACTAGAGCACAGGCTCCACTCCCAGGGGCAGGTGCAAACTGTAAGGAATGTATGTCTCTGGCTGGGTGATGTTCCTGTATCCCCTGGGTACCAGGGATACCAGTTAGGCCAGGTTTTGGGGGCATGGATTGGAGCCTCACTTGTGATCCTGGATGTGTCAGTACTCCTGAAGGTCAAGCTGCATCTGGGTGTCATAAGTCTAATGTGTAATTCACTGTTCTCAAAAATCCTTTCACTGTTTATTATCTGTCTAAGTAAAAGCACATTTCTCCACACCTTGACTTGTATAGATAGAAATAGATAGATAGACAGACAGACAGAGACAGACAGACAGACAAATAGATGTAGAAGTAGATATACCATTTGTCCCAATAGGTTATATGCAAGTAAGCAAAGGCTTCTGAACATTACCTACTATGATTCCTACCCTTTTCATACTGCTAATACCATAAGATTGTGTCTATTGGCCACTGGAGGAGGTAAGATAAAGAGATATGAGATAAATCTCCTTAGCTGAGCACATGCTCAGTTAGTCAAGCACCAGGGAGCAACAGATATCTGATAAAAATGATCATTGCTTTAAACCACTGAGCCTCAATTCATTTCTTGTTAAACATTTTTTGTCATATTGGCTTCTTGCCATTCATTGTCTTCAAGTGCTTCCTGTCTTATTACAACTTAAAAAATATATTACCCACTGCTCCCAAGAAAACATTGCCTACCTATACTTTTTATATTAGGATATATAATATAGTATATTTTTATAATTTCCGTGAATTAATTACCTCCATGTTTAGCAATGAGTAAATACATCTAGAAGAATGCCAGTATTTATAATGCTAGGAAGATGCTAACAGAATCAAGACCTCAAAACCAAAGCTCACTTCAACATACTACTGGCATCCAATAGGGAAGGTGATTTGTCAAAAGTTGGGATTCTTGTCAGCCGAATAGTCCTTGATAAACAGCACCATAAAATATGTGTTTGCCATGAGTGCATTTGGGCATTAGTCACACTTATAGTTAATAGTAAATTTAAACCATGTCTATAGTAATGGTGTGGTACTGTGTGTTTACCCTGGACAGTGTCCTAGACAAAAATAGAGCCATTGATATGCATAGTATGTACCCTATGAGAGAGAAATACACACAAACACACACACACACACACACACACACACACACGAGAGAGAGAGAGAGAGAGAGAGAGAGAGAGAGAGAGAGAGAGAGAGAAGGGGGATGGGGGAGAGGGAGAGGGAGGGATGGAGAAAACAAACACAAAAGTGAGTTCTGTGGTGTAGGCATAACAACAGAAGAGACTGAGGAGAGTCAGGAGAACATAATATCCCACATCAAGAAGAGTTTTTATGTTTACGTCATTATTGATTCAAGCCCACTTCATTGAATTGGCCAATAGCCACTCACATTGATGACTGTGAGACCTCTTTACTCAGTGCTGACTAAGATACTAAGCTCACCCGGAAAGAATGTTTTACAAGTTTTTTGGATGTTTTATCCTTTTCCTACTCAAATTGTGATATAAAGTTAGTCATCCCAATAAAGCATTGGCAGGTTAGTGGATTACTGTTTTGCTGTACATTTCTGTCCAAATCAAAAAGTATGCATGCTGCTGTTAGCTGACTTTAACTTTCTTTGTGATAGCAACCTGTGCTAGCCCTGTTTGTATCTACAGAGGTATCAGTATAGTTTCCTTGATAATGTTTTCATTTCACAGAAGATAGCTGTATATAAATTATAACATACATACTTCTTTTTTACAAGAAAAATCTCTAACAATGACATTGTCCTAAGGACTTCATAAAAAAGAGGAAGGCAAGGAGACATGAAGAACTGGAGCCTCCACTACACCACCTGATCACAAACTGTTCTATATGCTAAAGGAAAGGTTTCAGTCCTCCTTTGGAACCCAAAGAACCTAAATTGATTTCCTATGATTACCATTACATATTAGTAAAAATAAATTATATCATTAATATAAGCTAATATTCCAAAACGAGGGTGTTAGAAAATCAGTGTCCTAGCTGTGAACTTGGATTTCTAGAAAGAGGCTGTATCGGCAGAGACTGATTGACCAATTATAATTTCAGTACTCTGGGGAGATTGGAAAGTTGCAGCCCTAGAGGTTACTTAATTTGGGATAGCTTTAAAGTCTCCATCTTGCTTCCAAAAGAGCCATTTCTTGCCCAGCATCATCCCAGAACTAACATCCAGTCAATAATAGGTAAAAATGTTTTCAAATACATTGACTTGACAATGCCAAAGATAAGAATGTCATCAGGCAGCATCATTGCCCTATAGAAAAGCTACCTCAATCTTGCTGTAGACATTTCTCTGATGTATTCACCAATGTATTTTAATCATGCCTTGACTTATGTCTTTCTTTGTTCTGAAAACTACTTTATGATGGAGCCAGAATTTGGGCCAGCTCATCTATCCTGATGAGGCCTTTCTCCACTGGTTAGCAGGACATGCTTCTTCAGGATACCAATGTATACTGAAGACAAGTTGAGACATCCAGTTTTGTGGACTGAGTAGTACTGGATTTTGGACCTTTCCATCAGATGGCAGCCATCTTTAGATTAGCTGAAGCATGTCTTGTGAGCCATCCTATTACAACTTGCTTTAATATACATAGAATCATTCTAAAGCTATGTTCTTCTAGAGAAGCCTTACTAAGATACAATGGAACACCTCTCTACAAAGAAAGAAAAGTATGGCAGTGTCTTGTCCCTATTGCTAATCCCTGTTTCCCCCTGATATCTTTTCTGGATACCTCCTTTCTGCCTCTTATGCCTTGGAAGTGAAGTGAATAATCACATAAGAAGTCTACTCATAGATATGATTCAAACTTCAATTTTCATCGATTTTAACAGATAACTAGATATAAGACTATTATGCCAGCAGTCTGTGCATTCACCCATAAATAACAATGTTAAACAATAATTTTCAAAAACGTAACTGAAATTTATCACAGAATTAATGAATTTGATAGATCTGGCGTGGATATTTATAAATCTAGACATAAATAGTATATACTTCAAAATTCTTCTTACAAGCATTCTAAATATCGAATGACATGCCTTGGTAGAGGGACCCACATATTCTCTAGACCAAGGTTTGGGGTTGGGTTTTGTTATTGTTTTAATTGATATGCTTTTAATTTGTGGATTCATGGTCCTGTGGAGGTCCATGGCAGAATGTGTCAGGTTTGTGAAACCCTGGTTTGTGCATCATTTGGCCATGAGAAATTATTAATTCATTGTCATACAGTTGATGGAGAATAGAATTTGAAAAAATGATAGATTATTTTCCTAATGCAAAATATAAACAACACCCCAAATATTTTCCTAAGTAGCAGATAGAAAACTGTCTGATGTGATGTCAAGTATTTCTAGTACATTAATTTAAAGGGAGTTAAAATATAATATAATTCAGATGGAGAGATACAGTAGAGTTTTAAAAGTAAATCGATTCTAAATTCATTCTACCAGCTCCATGTGCAGAACAGAATCCTCTCACAAGGAGTTCTAAAGCAGAAACTACAATTAACCTACTTTCAAGATCATTAATGTCATGCTATAATGAAATATTTTAGTGTAATAAAGTTATTTTTATAAAGCTCCTAAAAATCATGCTGATGCAGAAAGAGAAGTAAATTGAAATTCAATTAGCTTCTACTTTTAGAACTCTTTTACAGTTATTATGTTGAAAACCTGTACCATTTGAATTCCTTTACATTGTATGCATAAACGTGTAAGACTCTCATATTTAACGTATATACAGACCTTTTGATAAATGAAACACTTTACAGTATTATGTAAAAATCGAAGTAATTGGGAAATTGTTAACTAGCATGTTAACATAGGCATTTGCCACCTCACTCTTGAGAATCTGAGTTTGGGCAACTCAGTACACTGCACAGTTCCAACTGGATTCACATAGACATGCAGCTCTTGGGCTTTGTTCTTGGTTTTGGAGTCTATGCTGCCATAACCCAGTCAGCAGAAGTTGTTCTCCACATTATTCACATGATTTTTTTTCTTTTATTATTAAATTCCTTTCTTTTTCAATCAAAATCTGACAAAAGAGCATTTTCAAAATATCTAAGGAAAGATATACAAACCAATTTTAAAGAGACAGGCAACTCAGTGAGGCTCTGACAATACCTGACTAATACAGATGTAGAGGCTCACAACCATTCATTGAACTGAGTACACGGTCCCCAGTGAAGGAGTTAGAGAAAGGTTCTATGGAGCTGAAGGGTTTGCAGCCCCTTAGGACGAACAACAATTGCTAACTAGTACCCTCAGAGCTCCCAGGGACCCAACCACCAATCAAGGACTATACAGGGAGGGACTGAATGTTCTGGCAGCATGTGTATAGTAGAGGATTGCAAATTCGATCATCAATAGGAGGAAAGGACCTCAGCCTTGTGAAGGTTTTGTGCCCCAGTGTAGGGGAATGCCAGGGCCAATAAGTGGGAGAGGGTAGGGTGACAGGCATGGGGAGGGGGGAGGCAAAAGGGGTTTGTTCTTGTTGTTTTTGTTTGTTTTTTGGAGGGGAACCTGGGAAAGGGAAAATTTACATGTAAATAAAGAAAATATCTAATAAAAAAAATCCAAAAAAAAAAGAATGGAGATAAGCAAAATATTGAAAATGCATTGCACATAAGAAAGTCTCTAAATGTGCAACAAGAACAGGAAACCATAACTAGTCATTGAAATATGTGACAGAGATCCCACAGCTCTCTCATTCAAATGCCAAAATAATTTTACTAAGCTTTTAAGTTAAAGAGAAACTAAATTCTCATGTTATGTGTGTGACTTAATACAATTCTTTCCATAATCACCTTAACAGCTTCCAATATAGTTGGTAGAAATGTACATTCTACCTAGTAATGCCACTTTCATATGTCCAACATTGATATATATTTGAATCAAAGTATAATTTAAAGGATATTTTCCTTAGTGTCATTCACAACTCAAGCATTTATCCATAAAATACACTATAGTACAGTAACAAAGAACAATTTGGTGAAGCATATGGCTACACTGACAAATCTCACAGACATTTATTGACCTCAAAAAGTCTTGGGATTAGTCTCACAAACATTTCTTATCAGTGCATCATTATCACTATATGGAAGCTAGATGGGGTGATGGCCCATGCCCTGACAAATATCCTATCCATCCCAACCCAGATCAATTCTTCATCAAAAGTAATATTCACACAAATCCAACATAATTCCTAACAGCATTCTAAATATTTATCCTATCTGTAAGCCATATCTCAACAGTCATCAGAGAATTTCAACTTGTAGCAGATAAAGACCTCTGCAGAAATATACTCACCTGTTTCAAATTCAGAAAACAACCAACCATGAGATGCCTAGCCAGAATGAATACCTTACACTTAAGACATAAGGAATGAAAGACGGATTGCAAAAGCCAGAGGACCAGTAAATGAGTTATAAGACTGGGTCTTATAGATACAAAGAATGTGCACCCATGAAATCAACAATATGCTGCCTAAACAAGACCTGAAAATGAAAAAACCTTTTGATATGCCAGAGAGGATGGGACCCACCCTCATTAAAGACTGCTGAGAGGGAGAATTTATCTTCACCAGGGACTGGCCCCTAAAAGTGCTTATGCAATGCCAAGTGGCCAACCCTAAAATCATACATGCATACATAAACACATTTCAAAAACCATAAACATTAGAAATAACATAAAAACATACAAGCTAAAATGTGTGTGTGTGTGTGTGTGTGTGTGTGTGTGTGTGTGTGTGTGT
>JADRCD010188705.1:6313-18414 GCA_019843815.1 Montemys delectorum | reverse complement strand
TGTGTGTGTGTGTGTGTGTGTGTGTGTGTGTGTGTGTGTGTGTGTATGTGTGTAAAAGAGACTATGAATTTGAAAGGGAATCTAGGGGTAGGAGTTGGGACAGTGAGGAGAGGATAAATGATGTAGTTGTATATTAATTAAAGTAACTTAAGCTGGACAGTGGTGGCACACTTTTAATCCCAGCAATTGAAAGGCAGAGAGATCTCTGTGAGTCCGAGGCTAGCCTGATGTCCAAACTGAGTTTCAAGACAGCCAGGGCTGTTACTCAGAGAAACTATGTCTCAAGAAAAAGTTAGTTAGATAGATAGATAGATAGATAGATAGATAGATAGATAGATAGATAGATAGTTGTTAAAATATTTCTATCAATACTTTTTCTGGTTGGTTGATACTGTTCTTCCCCCTATGGGGTTGCAAACCCCTTCAGCTCCTTCAGTCCTTTCTCTAACTCCTCCATTGGTGACCCCATGATCAACCAATGGTTGGCTGCTTTGGTAGAACCTCTCAGGAGACAGCTATATTAGGCTCCTGTCAGCGTCAGCAAGCACTTCTTGGCATCCACAGTAGTGTCTGGGTTTGGTGACTGTATATGGGATGGATCCCCAGGTGGGGCATTCTCTGGATGGTCTTTCCAGCCTTACCTCTCTATTTATTATTACTTTTTTAAAAAGTCTTCACATTTTGAAATTAAAAAAAAAATCATTAGTTAAAAGTTATGAAATCCCCTTTACCCTGTAACCTGACATAGTCATGGGAAAATGTAGAGGTACAAAGTTCATGAAGCCTGAAATGCTGAATATGACATTTTTCTCATTAGCATATAATTTTGATAGCTATTACCAAAAATCCCCAACTGCTATAGAATTCTTCAAAAACCATCAGATTAATGGTTAACATTAGACCTCTTTGAGACTGGGAATGGGACTTTAAAGTTAAACTGGAAAAGAATTAAATAATCTGCCCAATTAAATAAAAACATTTTTAATTACCTCAATTTACTTTTCAAATAAAGTAAAAAGGAGTGGAAAAGGAGGGGATGAGGTTTTAAAATAAAGTTTAAATATAAAGAGAATTGAAAAATAAAATCTTGTAGATAATGTCAAATGCATTTGTATCATAGCTCAGCAATGGGGAGGGGCTGGAGTAGAAGAATGGCCAGCTCACGGTCAGCCTGAGATGCACACAGAGGCCTCATTACAATTATTTTAGAATAAATCTAATGCATCCACAGTTCGACAATGAAAAGAAACTATTAGAAGAGTTCAACATTTACATACATGAAAAAATGAAATAAAACTAAAAGACACAAATACTTTTAAAGTAAAAGAATATAAGGTTTAGGCTGTGTCTTGGTAGAGTCTTTACATAGACGGTGGGAGGACCTGGTTCCATCCTCAGTCTGCATAAATCAAACAGCAAGGAAACAACAGCAAAAGGCGAAGAACAAAAGTGTAGTCACTGGGCGACCACAGCAGCAGAGCAACTGTAAGGGCATCTGCCCTCACAATGTTTATGATGAAAACGATGTTCATCTGGGCAAGGTGAGGTATGACCCTGTAGTCACAACATTATAGAATAGGCCAAGTCAGATCCAGCTACTAGTTCGAAACAAACCAATGAAAGGAGCAAAATTGAGAGTAGAAAGTAGGAAACAGAAAAACAAACAAACAAAACACAAAAACAATAAAACAAAAATCAACAGATGAGACAAGGATCCAGAAAACCCTTCAATCTTGTTATTGGGTCTGGAAATGACAATCAAAACTTCAATGGTGGGCCAAGAATTTTGCATTACCTAAGCAGTCACAATCAAGTTGTGGTTCCTCCCTCTGGTGACCCATCATCTGAATTTTAGTCTCATCTGGTAATAGGGTCTGACAAGTCTTTGTAGATGATCCCCCACCACATACACTTACACACACTCACACACACACAGACAAACACAGATACATACAAGCACACACACACACTCACACAATACACACACTCACACATACCGACATTCACACACACATTCACACACACACACTCACACATATACACATACTCAGACACACACTCACATATACACACACTCACACACACTCAAACACACATACTCACACACATACACACACAATACATACACATTCACACACATACTCACACATATACAAACATACTCACACATACATACACACAATACACACACACATACTCACACATACACATACACAGACACACACACACTCACACATACACACACAATATACACACATACACACATATAGACATACACAAACACACAGACATATACATACACACACATACACTCACACACACAATACACACACATATTCACACATACACACACAATACACACATACATTCACACATACACACACATACATTCACACATACATATACATACTCACACATACTTACACATATACACACACAGACACACACAAACACACACACATATACACACACCCGATGTTCTTTCCTTCTCCCAGCATGAGATTCCTGGGGAAATTCTCATTCCTCTGGAGCCCATTGTCTCCGTAGTCTGATAGCCTGAAAGTCACAGGTATCTCTTTAAAATAGCCTCTTTCTTATCAGGCCAGTTACATAGCTCCACCCTCTAACAGACCTTTCCAGAAAAGCAGCAGGAGTGCAGGCTTTGCTATAACCACATAGACTGGCTCTGTTTTCCTTGCCTTCCTTCCCTATATACTTTACCTCTCCCCAAGGGCACCTGCCATTGAAGCAGGATGGCAGACAACAGGTGATAGAGAGAGACTGGATGTTCAGGTGAGGGCCTCACGATGCTCCAAGTTCTGTGAGGGGAAGTAAACAGCAAAGTAGCCTAGCTGGGATAATTCTTTTGCAAGTAAAATGCCTTCAAAATGAGGTTGCTTGGCTCAAGGGATAGTTACTTACAACACAACACAATAGATTTCCAGGGACTCTACCAACTGGAAGAGGAGAAGAAGAGACAAGTACATCAATGAGCCAAGTAGTCCTGAAACTGAAAGTTTCCCTGGAGAGCACACCGGCCATAACTCGACTTGGGCAGGACAGAGTTATAGGAAAACAGCTGCCAATCACTAAATTACATTTTATGTCATTAAGATGGAATATGTAAACAAAGTAATAATGTAAAACATCAATTACTGCCAAGCTGAAAGATATGCTTAAAAAAAAAAAAAAGATGTAATTGGGTACAAAACTAAAATGAATGTTTGTCTCAGATACTCTCAGAAATGTTCACAAATTCTGAAAAAGTATTCTCATTGGTGGGATGCCATTTTTACGGAGCTCAAAAGCAAAAATTAAAATAGGGCATAGATTGAAACATATACTACAGTTTAAAAAATTTAAAATGTACTAGGATATTGGTTCTTCTGTAGAAAGTGGCATTAGTGGGTAACAAAATGCTACTGGCGTTTTTTAGTTGGTGGTGATATAAAGGGCACAACCAGGGCCACAGGATGAAAAGAGATGTTAAAGTTCATCACAGGAATCATGGACAGAAATACAACCACTGTGTTACCAAACATTCTCTCTGATCTTCTGCAGTCTTCGTATCTGGAAAATTGCAACTATGGTTTCAGTTACTTTTTTTTAAATTCCCCTGCAAAAATGCTAATTATAATAATGTGCTTTTGCACATCTTATCTAAAGACACACAATTAAAAGCACAAGCCAAATGTTAACAATCACACCTTCACGAAATATAAAAGCAGAGCATTTCCAAAACATAAAACCTAATCTTCACGGCACATTGACCTTTTGTTTCCTTCAGTAATCCCAAGGCTTCCTACTTTGGACCTGGAAATGTTTCAAATCTAAGGGATACCCTGAAGAATTTAACCAGACTTAACCCACTTGAAAAGTTCCAAGTCGCCACAAGGATGCTTCCCTGGATGCGACTCTGCTGAAGAAACTGAAATGGCTCTATGGATATAAAAACACAGCAGTAAGCCGGGCAGTGGTGGCGCATGCCTTTAATTCCAGCACTTGGCAAGCAGAGGCAAGCAGACTTCTGAGTTCTAGGCCAGCTTGGTCCACACAGTGAGTTCCAGGACAGTCAGGGCTACACAGAGAAACCCTCTCTCAAAACAAAACAAAACAAAACAAAACAAAACAACCAAAAAAAAACCTGTCGCGCCCAACCTCGACCAGCAAGGAGGAAGACGCAACACGCCCGGACTCTTCTTCAGCAGTTTACTCAGGAACCTTTAACAATCTTCTGACCCTCCCCACCCCCCCAGGGAAGCGCCCTAGCCCCTTAAATGCCCTATGCTGAGCCGATCATGCTAAGCCACGTAGAGGGTGCAGATAGGCTGTCATACACGGAAGCAAACCAGGCCAGCAGGTTCCGCCAAAATAAGGAGTTGTTTACTGCTCCAGCACTCCAGCAAGGAGCTGAAGCCAGCGCCATCCCAGGGTGCGGCTCAAGCGGCTCTCCACAAAAACCAGCAGTAGTCTTGAAAGGAATAAGGGATAGTTTAAGGGATCATGGTCCAAGAACATAGACTTAGGTTACTCCAAATTCCATCTACCAGTGTGATATTCATTGCATAATTTTACAGAGGAAAGAAAGTGATATATCAAGGCAAGTTTAAAGCACTTTGGTAAGTACGCAGTGGTGCTATTATAGCAAGATAGGGGAACCTTTTCTACAAGCCCAAGATAATACCTGCTGACGTTCTTAGCTTTGGGGTTAGTAGATGCTAATACTAGTCTGGTAAATAAATAGTTACCAAAAGGTTTTGTTTTCTATTACTCACAGAATGTTAGTTCTGAGGCATAGATTCAAGAGTTCAGGGCAAGGAATGGCTGTTTCAGGGACTATAAAGGTAACTAACCTCTGGACTAGTAACATTCCAATCTCTCCACAGTACTGATTCATAATCAGTCTCTGCAGACGCAGCTTCTTTCCAGGAATTCTCCTTCACAGCTCTGTACCCGGACAAAACACATTTTACTTTCCTATCGACTCTACAGGACTGCTATTACGTCACAGGAAGAAGCCCAGGACAGAAAAGCCTTCCAAACTCACGTCAAGTTGACTGCTGTGAGATGCCGACTGCAGGCATTGTGGTTACTCTGGAAATAAATAAAATGTGAGGGTGCCACACCTGAGTATGACTTCCAGCACCTAAGTATATTAAATAAAATACCAGCTCTAGCTTCAATGTTGAGACCTGTGCTTTGACCCAGTGAACAAGTCGTGAAGCCAGTCTTTTCATGGAGTCGAGTTGTTCTGCCTCGGTAACTAAATCCAGACCTTTGGTCTGGGATTCTTCTCGCCTTCCTCCATTCTTCCCACAGCTGAAACACTGAAAGCAAATCCTGGAAACTTGAAATTATATTATTTATGTGAGCAGACGGGCAGATTTCTGATATTTACTGGTTTTGAATATGCAAAATGGAATAACAACATTTCTCTCCGGAGAGTAATTGTGAGAACAACACATATCTTCTTGCACACAGCAGAAAAAAAAAAAAAAACTGTTATATATTAAATGCTGAATGACCAGCCAGTAATGTTATCTTAAGTCATGAACTTGCAGCAAAAAGTATCTTAAATATCATAAACACTCATTTTAGGTTCACAAGGAAAAGAGTTAAAATGAAACAGTTAAGGTTGATTTGTCTTGAGAAACGTATCATTTCTTTAGTTTGTTTTAATAACCTCACTATGAGGACAGCTAGTGGTAAGGGTGAGAGACAGTCATTTTGAAAAGCAGAGTGCATCCGGGCTGTGATTACACACTGTTGAGACGAGGTGATTCAAGGTGCTAGTCGATGTAGCCTTGTAAATCGAAGTCTCTTTCAAATCCTGTGCTTCATCTGGTGAGCACTCAAACCCATCCCAGACAGAGGAAGCTCTATCTTCCTGATGGTTGTTAAAGGCGACAGATGAAATGACTGCTGGCAGTTTCACTGAGATCCCTAGAGAGCAAGAGTCAAATTCAAGATACAAGCAGTAAAAGAATGTTGTATGAAAGTGATACAGGGTCTGACAGATTGAAGTATATTCTCTGAGGGATTGAGATGGGAGAATAAAACAAGCCACATCCTCTTAAACGGTCTACAGAGCTCAAGGATCATATTATTCAGGTGACAAACGTGACAGAGCATTGGTTATTGGCTCTCTAAATAAAAAGCACAGTAATTTTGTTTATTTATTTGTCTGATGTGGGGTTATTTAGGCTCTGTAGTATTGTAGCAGCCTTAGCAATGGCTGACAGAGTGATTAGTGTTGACAGATGTCAGCAAATTGGGAGTACAGTTTCTTATTTAATTTGTCCACTTTTTTGCTTGTTTGTGTTTGTATTTGTGTGTGTGTATAACTCTATCCCTATGAATCAGATTCCAAATATAAATTTTGGAACAGAATTTTATGACAGATGAAAACACAAAAAGCTTTTGAATTTTGAACTTATTTAACAGATTCATCATCTACGTCATCAGCATCATCACCATCATCATCCTATAGACACAGTATATCAAGATTAGAAAACCAAAGCTCCTTTATTCTGACTTACCATAATTTTATAATATGTATGTGTGTGTTTGTGAACATGCATGCGTACTTTTAAGACTGTCCCTCTCTACCACTAATTTTTGTTTGGCCTGATTTGTTAGAATTTGGATTTTTAGGGGAGGGAATTAGCTGGACTACTCATAGGGTATATCAGCATTCAGTAAAATTCACCATAATTATAAAGCTGACTTCCATGAAAATCCTATAAACAATGTTAATTAGATAGACATTCATTCTCTCACTCAGAGGTCAACAAGAATGGTTATCTGGTGTGCATAATTACCTATTATTATATCACTACAGAGGAGAAACTGTGGTTGAAGCAATATTAGGCTGCAGTCTAGCCCACCTTTGCTTTATATGGGTCTGTTTTTATAGCTGTTTTAAAAGTCTGCAGAGAACAGTAGAGAAGAGTAAACTACACATCATGTAGAGGCATTTACCAAAGGGTGAGAACTTAATTAGTCCCATGCTCAATAATGCTGACCTCCATCATGGACCAGGGTCAGAATTCCCCGGTAGTAGAAACTGCACTTGATACTGTGCTAATGTTTCTGTCAGGGAAGAAACACAGAATAGCCGTAGCACACTTTCAAGCTCAACGGAAAGGAATCTATTTAGCAATAAACAATTCCTGTTATACTGACATTTCTTTTATCAATTATAAATTTGTTCTCTGAACTTATATGTTAAAATTACATCTAAAACTACTTGAGAAATATTCTTTATATTTTTAGGTATAAAAACATCATGATATTTACTGAAAATAATTAGGAGAGTTAAGTGATTCAGAAATACCACAATGAAGTATATTATCATGAGATGTTTGCCATATTACCAGCCTGATTCCATTTTTTATCTATATATTTGATTAGTTGGAAATAGCAGTGTGACTGCTAAGTGTTTTGTTTCAGACTCCTGGATAAGGGACGGAGGTACATATTTTATATACCAAAGCAGACCTGGCCTTCAGGTTCTACCAGGATCCCTCAGTCCCTACCTGGCATACCCTGCCTCAAGCCCTAAACTTTCAAGCCCAGGGGCTAGGCTACCCTTCCCGCAGAGACTCCTCCGTAAGCAATGCACACATGATGGTCTTTCTCTCTTTCCTTTTCACCCTTTCTATGTGTGGTCTTTCTCTTTCCCCTTCCCTGTTTCTCCTCCTCATAGCAATAAACCTGCCTGTATATAATTTAATCTGGCTTGAATTGGCTTATTTCACTAGCAGAGAAATAACTGATCAGTAAATTGGGCACATTGGTTTTAATACAATTGGCAGGACCCTCAACAATGCTAAGGTTGGATCCTGTGTGAAGCACTGGGTGCAACTGGACAATCTCAAGGACTATAATCATTTCTCTCCTATTACCCGAAGAAGCATTAATGTATATATTTAGTAAAATGCCTATAGGAGAGAAAATCAAGATGAGAGAAAATATAAAATGTGTATATTAGAGTCAGGTGCTATAGAAGGAGAATTTTACAGTAGAGCTAGAGGGAGACCAGTGTGCAAGAGAAAGGTATGCATCCTAAGATTGATGAAGAAAGGCACTGGAGATTTCTCACCGCAAAGTCGGTAGAGAAGTCTAGTGGCCACAGGAATGGCTTTACTTTAGCAATGTGTGGTTCCTAGTCAGGAGAACAGTTAGGTATTATGGTCTTTTCCCATGAATACCATAAAAACAGGTAAAGTACTCATGTTAATATTTGAATGTGAAAAGCCCCTCACAGGCTCATGTGTAAAATATTTGTTGCCTCCCCACCTCCTGGTGCTGTTTTAGAAAACTGTGGAATCTAAAGATGGTTGGATCTCACTACAAACAGTGAGGTCAATGGGGATGGAGGTATCTGGCCTTGAGGATTTACAAATTGGTCCCATGTTTTGTCCACTCTACTTTTTGACTCAAGGTGACATGTGACCAATCAACTTTAATAATCTTTCCACCATGCCCTCCCCCACTATAATGGGCAATATCCTCTTAAACCTTAAGCTAACAGAAACACTTTGCCTTATTTTCTTTGACAGGGATTTGGTCATCTTAGTGGCAAAAGCAATTAACACAGTAGAGATCTAGGGATGTTTTCTCCTCCCTCACCTGCTCTTCCTCCTCCTCCTCCTCCTCCTATTCTTCCTCTTCCTCATTATATTCCTTCTCCCTCCCATCTTTATGCTCTTCCTTTTTTAATTTATGACAAATATTGCTCCTAATAATTTCATCAGTAGCGTAGTCTATATCTTGCCTGTTTATAAATCGCATACCAATGATCACAGCAGTCTTTTTAAGATAACACATAACTTAGAGACTAGTGTGAGTTAGATACGCAGGTTTCAGACAGTAACGAGTTGGATACTCTTGAGAACATTTCAGCTTACTCTGCCAGGGACTCTCATTCATAGAAAATCAAATTATTGGCTTCCTGCTAAATGCATTGATTCTCCCTTAGCCTAAAATCTTGTGTTTTGTTGTTAGAATCAGATTAGCAAATAAAATTTTAAAACATCCCCTTAGGAAAGAGCAAAGACAGATTTTCAAGCTGAGAATGTGGTTAGTATAGCATGATATCAAGGCTTTCCTGGAATCTCTGTAAATGGTGGCCCTGGAATAAGAATGGGAACAATTTGCCAAGGAGAAGCCCTCAAATACATTAGATAGTGGCCAGCAGAGGGCAGTCATATTCCCCTCAGCCCCGAGGAGAATCTGGCCACAGTGGGAACAGTAGCTTTGGCTGTTAATTGTCTAATTATATTTTCTTATCTTTGTTTTTTAAAGCAAAAGAAAGGAAGGACAGCATAAGGCAAAGGGAAAAAAAGACACAAGAGGTTTGGAGTTGCATAACCATGGCTTCTTCTGGTAAGCTCTCAAGCTCTACCATTTGGAGCAGGCCCTCGAATATTTCCAAGCCTGGAGCAGTTCAACAGCAGAATTAAAACAACAGAAAGGGACAGAAATTAATAAAGCGATGTTCCACACTTTTAACATCCAGAAACTAAACCTAGGCCTTCCAGCTTTCCATTCCTATAGGACACAGTGGATTCCATGAAATCAACTTAGAAAATCTTGAATGTTCATAACAGAAAGTTTGAAGTAATACTAATCACTGTCAATAATGTTTGTCTCTTTCTTATTAAAACACACCACACACACACACACACACACACACACACACACACACACACACACACCACACACACACACACACACACACACACACACAAACACACACACACTGCTGTTTTGTTGAAGAACACACAAATTACAGCCAACTGTCTCACATCTGTAACCAGCCCGATGAACTCATTCTCTGTGTTATGTGACTGTTTATATTGTTTCTTCTCGTCATCGCTTCTTCAGTGTTCTGACTGCTGAAGTCCTGGTTGGCACTCTTCAGGTTTAATATAAGGTTTTTCACTTGAAATCTGTCATTGACATGACATACCTCTGGCGCCATCTGCCTTCTGTGAGGACTCTGAACTAAGCAGCTTGATTGAGGTCTCACCCATCCCTGAACATTCCATTTGTTATTCATTCAGGTACATGGTAGAATGCCAGAAGTGGGGCGTAATATTTCTGCTAGCACACAAATGACATGATGTGTTCTATCTTAGGCTAAAACATGTCATAGATGAAACACAGAAAGAAAAACTAAATGGAAATGTATATGTACCATGTCATTTAATGTCAACAAATATATCCCCAGTGTAATAGTTCCCCGACTTTGTTCTTACTTAAGTGAGTAGGGGGAGGCTGCAAACAGGGGGCTATTTTCTCTCCTCTATGGAAGTTTAAATCATTGAGCTTTACTCTTTTATTCTATCTGATGGAGTAAAGGTCCTTTACTGCCATCAACTGGAGTAAACAAATTCAACAAAGGAAAGAAATACAAGAGATTTTTCTTTAAATTCTATATTTGGCCATGCATGCTAGCTCATACCTGTGATCTCAACGCTATGGAGGCCAAGGTAGGAGGGGTGCTGTAGATGGGAGGCTAGCCTTGGTTCTATAATGAGTTCCTATCTCAAAACCACGCTAATAAATAATTTAAAATGAAATAGAAGGTTCTCCATTCAATAAACCTTTATTGAGTGAGGTTGAGCAATACCCAGGTTATCCCATACAATACTGGAAGGAGAAATAAAAAATACCTTATAAGCCATGATATAGAAATAAACTATTCCATGTTTCATAGTCAAGTTGAAGTTGTAGATTGAACACTTCATGCTTTCTACACTAATTAGGAAGGGTGTTTCCCAAGTTTCCTACCCTTCTATGCAAATGGAGTAATGATTACAGGAGGCAGTTATTTCCTCCTGTTGCCTTAAGGCTCATTGCTCACTATGAATTTCCAGTTGTAAAAAAAGGAGACCTTACCATTGAAGACTTATTGAATGCCATATGGACAGCACTCCTCTTGTTTTGGGGGGAAATAATGCACTACTACGAATGTAACAGGTCTGGTACTCTAAATTTTGAGCAACCACCTGGACATATAGTGTATCAAATGGTTTCTTCCTCCATTTTGAGTCTGAATGATATTAAGTTGTGGAATCTGAGTAAAGTTGTATACATTTTTGATAGTTAAATTTCAGGTGATGATCCTGGCTAGATTGAGGGTTGACAATGTCGATTGGATAGAACATTCACATGTGAGACAGGAAACTGAGCGGGAGAATCCCACTTCCTGATGCATGCTCTCTATCCAGTTGTCTAAGTGGACTGAGAAAAAGGCATTTCACTCTCTCCAGAACTTCCCTCATGAGAAGGCTAGTTTCCTGCTGCTGTGGCTCTTAGACATAAAGCTCCGGGTTCCCCCATCTTTATATTGTAAGATTTACTACATCAGACCACAAAGCGTTTTCAGACCTTCATCTTCTGATTGCATTGGATCTCTATCAGCTTCCTAGGTTCTGTAACTTCTGCCTTTTTGGGCAAAGCCATGCTGGCAGATTGTAGATGAACTTCATAGAATCCAGCCAATCTAACATGTCTATGTGTTTTCTACTGGTTCTTTTCTCTGGTATCTATGGTAACTACAATATCTATGGTAACTGAGTACTTACATTCACCTCCAAACTGAAGAGCAGTGTGCCCAGCTGCCCCAGACTCCTGCCATAATGCCTTCCTCTTCATAATAGACAGCAGTCTGGAACTGCAAGCAAAGCTCACCCTTCCTTACCTAATGTTCTTTGTCGGTATTTTTAATACAGACATGAGGGACATAACTAATACAACATGTACAGTTTCCACTTTAGGGAAACAATCAGGGGTTTCAGATTTGCCAAGGTCACATCCATGGACTCCACAGAGTCCTCCAAACCAGTCATAGCCTCTCCAGTATATGTTTTCCAACTATCACACTGTATTTGAAGCTCTCTTTGTTTAGTGATCCACCATAGTTAAGTTAGAGGAGTTCCAGATGAAGCATGCCAATCTAATTTTGCCCCATCATTTGGTCATCTCAAAGTTTCACATCTAGAACATGAAAGACTTGACAGCATGTGATGGTGGCTTTTCTTTTTCCTTTCTTTCTTTCTTTCTTTCTTTCTTTCTTTCTTTCTTTCTTT
>JADRCD010188703.1:3696-42209 GCA_019843815.1 Montemys delectorum | reverse complement strand
TTTTTTTTTTTTGGTATAAATGTGTTACATATTTAAGACAGGGATACAAAATTGAGGGAGAACAAGTTTATTGACACCCCAGGATTCCTTTTCTCCTTCTCCATCCAAGCATCCAGGCCTGTAGTCCTTGGCCAGCTGGCAGGTTTAGCCAGGTGGCCACTGCAGCTGTCGACCTCCAAGTACGTGAATGTGCAGGTGATACACAGATTGTGCGCCCATCTTGCCATCATTCACCACTGAAACAGAGCTGGAGGTTAGAGATCAGATCATGGGAGAGGTCAAAAAAAGAAAGATCGCATCAAGTACATAATAGGGATTCATGGACAAAAGCCACTTACCAAGGCGATACCCATCTTTCAGACCCTCCGCCTGGGCTATCTTCTTGGCTACTAGGAGCAAGTGTCCTAGAAGCTAAGGGGAGAGGGCAGAGGCAGAGGTGGCTCTCATCATAGAAGCCAAACCTCTAGCTTAATCCAGGGCTCCTCCCAGACAAGCCCCTGACCCCGTTCTCCTCACCTGCTGGTCGTCTTCCTCAGCCTGGCTGATTCGAGGAATGGGCTTCCTAGGAATGACCAGGAAGTGCACAGGAGCCTGAGGGGCTACGTCACGGAACACTAGGCACTGGGAACAGTGACAGGTGAGAGACTGGTGTTACTTCATCAGGCCACCAGGTGCCACTGCAACCATGACATTCACAAGAGGGTTGGCCCCTAAGGGGACCCCCACCTGCTGATCTTCATATAGAATGTCAGCTGGGAGGCTTCGGTCCAGTATCCGGGAGAAGATGGTTGGCGATGCTCCTCCAGGAGCTGCTCTCTGGGCCTTGGCCACTTCACTGCCATCGGACACACCTGCATTTCTTCGGACCTGAGGGGTGGGCCAGGTGACCCCAAGGGAGAGAGCTGGCAGTAATTTTCCCACAAACTTGGCTGGGGTTGGAAGATGCTGGGCTCTGAGTGTTACTAACATTATTCTAAGAACTTATGAGTGCTTTCACTCCAAGGAAAAAGTCCTGAGTTTCAGAGCCTGGAGGGGCCAGGTGATGGTGGATCTGGTTAGAGAACACAAGGTGATTCCTACGTAGGATTTAGGAGTACAAACGATTCCTGTAATGGCGTCTAAGAAATCTAGCACCACATAGGTAAAAAGACCCAGAATGGCAGTTTCAAGAGTGAGGTCTCCATCTGGGTGTGGAGCTGTACATCTGTAATTCCGGCACCCAGGACGGGGAGGCAGGAGGATCAGCTACATAGAAACTCTAGGCTGTTGTGGGATACATAAGACACTGTCCCCCGAAGCAAGCAAGACAACACAGAGGCCTCACTGCCTATGCTAGCCTTGAATACATCAGATGAATGCCCCTGACTTCAAAGCATGGTTTGAATCCTATCCTAAGAGGGTTGAAGCTCTTTACTGGTTTTTTTTGTTTGCTTGTTTTTTGTTTTTTTTTTTTTTTAACGTATTTCTACTATGCGTCTTCTGATCTTTAAGCCTCGTTACTTGATTTAATGTATTTTTCCAGACTCTGGCTGATCTCTCATTTGGGTGTCAAATCTGATATCCTACTGTGCAGCTTTCCTGTCACTGTTGCTATGCAGGCCAAGCTGGCAAAGTCCTGGTAATTCTGCTGCCTCAGTCTCCCAAATGCCGGGATTATAGGAATGTGCCACCACGCTTGGCTTCTACACTGGATTTTTAATTCCAGTCATGTGAATCAGCGGAGTTACGTAAGAGTTCGGCTACATGAACTAGTTGTCCCAGAGGGGACAGGAGGTAGGAACGTCCCAGTTTCCCACCGGTTCAGAGAGGGCTGGAGTCAGTGAGTTACACCGAAGTGGGGTAAATTAAATCGCTGCTGCGTGTGGTGGTGTGTGGAAGATGGAGGAGCAAAACTGGTGCACTTTATAGAGATTCGAGGACGACAGTCGGCTAGCTCCCAGAAGGGAGCACTCACTTCCTGCAAGGAACACGGCTGAGGCAGCCTAGAGCAGGCTCCCGGACAACAGCACCCGCTCCATCTCAACTGAGACGCCCCAGTTGTTCCCGGAAGCGGTCTCAGGCAGGCAGACCTGCCCGCAGGCAGAGTCCCTGAATTTGACCCTTGGTAGAGGCAGTGGCTCCACGGGGATGAGTGCCACGCGTCCCGGCCCCGGAACGCGCCAGTGCCTGCAAGACCCCCTCGTCCCTCTGGCTGCTTCTCACCTGCGCCCCCCGGGACCCCACCGCTGCCAGAGTTCTGTGCGCAGCGCGCAAACCCACGGCCAGCAGCACTGCAGCAGCCATCTTCCCGAGAGTGTCGCCTGGAGGCGCAGCCCCATTGGCCGTGGCCGGCTGGGGGCGGGTCCCGTTGTGCTTCTCATTGGCTGCCTCTGCGAACGCTAGGGCCAATTTTTGTTTGGTAGCGTGAAAACTCTTTTTCCATTGGGTCCCTACGCAGTTTCACTCTGAGATAGGTTCCCATTCTATTGGAAGGACTAAACCTGGGGGTGGGATATTTTCCTAAAGGGCTCAGGTTCACCACCTTGACCATAGGTTGTGGTTCCTGAGTAGGTGGGACTTGCTCGCACTCGGCCTGTCTTTTTTAGTTCTGGCCCCGACTTGGGGAAGAGAGCGGGGCCTCGCCACCTGCTGTACAAAAGGCTAAAAGTAGTGCAGACCCGACTCCGCATTGGACAGGAGGGCGGGGTTCTGAGGATATTCTGTTTATTGGCTCCCGAAGTCACATGGGCGAGGCTCAAGGTGAAATGGGACCTAGTGTTTTTAATCTGTAGGGTAGTTACCTGGTCTTTTCTTAACAATTTCAGCTTTTGGACCACTCCAAAGATTTAAAATATATTGTATGAAAATAGCTTTTAAAAATAGGGGTCAATCTATGTTCTTGATCCCACTTACATCAGTTTTCAGGGCATTTTCTTTTCCTTAAATGGGTGAGGATGTATGCTATACTATGCATTATTTTTAAAAATAGCTTATGTATATGAGTACACTGTAACTGTCTTCAGACACACCATAAGAGTGCATCGGACCCCATTACAGAGGGTTGTGAGCCACCACGTGGTTGCTGGGAATTGAACTCAGGACCTCTGGAAGAACAGTCAGTGCTCCTACCCGCTGAGCCATCTCTCCAGCTCCCCTATGCATTATCCTTTACTCCACTTCCTAAGTGGTGCGTGGTGCTGTTATCTCAGTGCCCAGCATTTCCAGTGAGGCAGGTTTGATTGTATACATTTTATTATTTACAAAAATTGTGTGTGTGCCTGCCTGCCTGTAGGTTATGTGCATATGGATGCTATAAGGCATAGGAGGTCCTGGAGTTGGATTACAGGTCGTTTCGAGCCACCTGATGTAGGTGCTGGTAGCTGAATTCCAGTGCTTTCCAAGTTCAGTGTATGTCCTTCATTGCTTAGCCATCTCTCTGGCCCTTAAAGATTTTTGTATGTATATGTGTGGGTGTTTGTGCATGCCCATGTGGGTGCCCATAGAGGCCAGAAGCGGGTACTAGAGATTCTGTTGAGCTAGAATCTACATACAGGTGGTGTGAGCCTCCAGATGTGAACCAAGTTTAGTCCTCTAGAAGAGTAGCAAGCACTCAAACACTGAACCATCTCCCCATTTCTGCTTCATGTTTTGAAATAACACAGTCTTTCCCTTGAGCAGCAGAGGCAGGAGGATCACTCATGATTTCCAGTCCAGTCTGGGCTACACGGCAAGACTCAGTCTCAAAATTACTGTAGTTTATACACTTTGCAATGTATTAGGTCCCCAGTGACCTAATCACAGTAACTCTATTAACTGAGTTAGTTTTATATGATTATCACAGCACATACAACCAATGTTGAGAAACTCCTGCAGTTAGCAAATCTCTTTAACATAGCTATATTATTAGAAAACCCTTCCTTCTTCAGAGGGTTGATATGTGATCATATGATTTTTGCCCTGGGGTCCTACCAATCTAGGCTGCATTCCTTCCCTTGCAAAGACAAATGACCTTTCTAAATACGAGGAAATGTGAGCTGTAGAGGTGAGACTCAAAAGCTACCCCACCCCCAGAAGGGCAGGAGATAAGTGGGTCTGGGATGAGAAGAGGGTGGAGATCTGATGAGGGCTAAGCTCCAGAGCTGGATATTTCTTTGAGTTTTGACACAGAGCAGGCAACACAGGTTATTTGTTTTGTAGATCTGTCAAAGAAGGAACCTAGCATCACAAAGCCCACCTACATCAGTCTGTCCAGTGGCCATAAAATCACCTATGGAGTTCTGCCACTCCCTGACCTTCACGATTTTGACCCTGACTCAAACCTGACCCTGGCGTGGACTCCTTATTCCAAATACTGCCATCACTTGCAGCTGCTGTCTGCAATCTGCAATCTGCAATCTGCATGCTCTGCAGGCCCCGTGCTGCCTGCTCTGCGGGCCCTGTGCTGCAGGGCATGCCACACACCTGCTCCTGGACCTCAAACAAGATTCCAAATCCCTTTGATGGCTCCCATCACCTGGCAGTCAATTCCCTGGCATTGCTTTTCTCCATTTGAGACATCTTCTCCCTTCACTTCTTCAGTCCCACATCTTTTGCCTTCTTTTCCCCACTATCCTGACAGCTAGATCCTACCTGCACCCACCAATTTAAACACTTTCCCTCTCATCTCTAACCAGATTCTCACATCCAACCACACAAATCCTAGATTCTGAGCTTGTCCCATTTCCTCCGATCCACTCCGATCCCCTCCATTAGCCTTCCCCACCGCTCACCTTTCTTGTTCAGTCTCCCACTGTCCACTAATCCACTAGTTCCCTTTCCCAGGGGATGCAGATGTCATTAGAAGGGAGCACCTACTTCCTGCAGCTCACACTTCCTTCTGTGTTTTAATAAGAAATGAAGTGTCTCTTCATCAGCGCATGTGCTGTCACCTCCGCCTTAGCCCCATCCTCTTTCTTCCACACCTGAGATCTTGTCTCACCAAGCATCTCTTCTCTCTTCTGCATTCTTCAGGATCCTTTTGCACATGGCCTCTTCCCCTGTTCCTTCTTAAGTTGCTACCTTGACCTACAGCCTACTTTGGGCGTTGTCTGATTTCTTTCCTTTCCTTTTTACCCAACCTCTTTGGAGAGACTCCTTCAAATTCATGAATATTTCGTGTTTCCCTCCACCGTGGCAGTGTGAAACCACTGCCCAAAGTCTCCAAAGGCCTACTAATTTCAATGTTTTTGCCTTATGGAACCCCAGCTACAACACAAACCACTGCCTAGTCTATTCTTCATTCTCCTTTCGGCTCTCTTGAAGCCAGTCTCCTGGTGTCAAGGCCAGGCGCTCGAATGCAGCCATGATAGAGGAAGATGGCTGGAGTCAGCCTTCATTGGGCTTGGTGCTGTCTCTTGCCAGTGGTTAGAGCTGACTGTAAACTGGGTCTTGGTGCTCCCTGTCGCATGAACAGCCAGCTCACGTTCTATTGGCTTCCACTTTATTGTTGATCTTTGCAAGGCTCAGAAAGGCCTGTGCCAGTTCTTGACGGTGTTTGTTCCTGGAGGAGGGAAGAGCAGAGGTGAAAGGTCAGGTGTGGGGGGTCAGATGTCTCGTTAGGATGAAGGTCGTTTGGGCCAGGGAAGTGCAAGGGATCTAGGGTGGGAACTGGGGTGGCCAGAGACACCCTGCATCTGGAGGGCCTCAAGGTAGAATTGATGAGGATAACATCTTGAAGGGCAGGCATCTCTGCAAAAGGCACATAGTCTGCTCCTGGGGGTGGAAAGCAGTACAGACATGGGATGTGGGGTAGGCTGGGGATGCAAGACCTGGAGAGGATGGGAGTGCCTTTCTGCCTGGCCTTCTGCTTACTGATGTTGGTGTGGTCCCGTCCCATGTTGTTCCCTCACCATAAGGTCTCTTTCCTCTTCGCTTGGTCTCTTCAGTCTCAAAGAACGTCTCGTGTTCCTCCCAGCGCCGGTCGCAGGCCGCACAGAGGAAATTAGACTCAAAAGAGGGGCAGAAACAGCCTAGGGTAAAAGAGCACCCAAGAGGAATATAAGGATTTATGGTACCTCACCTCTTCCTTACCATACACCTGTCTTCACCCCACACCCTCTTTTCCCCACCCAAACACCCCTTTGCACTAGTTACCACGGTGCCTGCAGGGATGAGCTCCAGTGGCTGCGTGTTCTTCGTGAGTGTGTTTACAGCGACATTGGGCCCTCCAGGCCTTGGGGTCGAAGGTGGCCCTTTTCTTGAGCCAGAACTCACCCACCTCCTCTGGGCGTGATGGGATAAAACAAAACATGAGGCACCTGCACTGGCTCACACTGCAGGGCACTGACAGATCTTGGAGAACGGAGATGGTAGAGCATTAGAAACCAGAAGCGGGCAGGACCTGACCTTTCTATGTGAATCTCTCCCCAATTCACGATCATCTCTCTGTCTCTCCCTTCAAGAGACCAGAATACAGTAGCCCCTCCATATTTGACAAGAGTCTGGTAACTTTCCTACCTGAGATGATCTGGTGTTCTCTCAATAAATGTCCACAAAAGCACTTGGACTCATCTCCTATCCGGAAACAGTCCCATAAGTAATGCGGGCAGCGCCAGCCAATGTAGATACCTACATATGAAGGGAGTAAAAAGGGAAGACTGAAAAAGGAAAAATACCCTAAACTCCCAGCAAGTAAGTGTTAAGATGGACCCCCTGGAGTAGGAGTTGGGAACTCACTACCTTACCCTGCTCACCTCCAGCTCTTAGTTTGTTTTTTGTTTTTGGTTCTTTGGGGTTTTTTTGTTTTGTTTTTAATTTTCTTATCTCAAAGAATCATTGGTTCCCTTCCCATCCTGGGATCCACTCTATGCCAGCCTATGAGAGATAACTGAAAGCGGTCTTCAGTTTTGGAGCAGGGAGATTATAGAAAACATTGAAGGTGAACACGAGGCCCCTGTGACCATAGGGTTTCTTACCTCCTCCCCTCTCCATGCCAGAGTCCAACCTTTTTGAAGTGTCGACGGTGAGCAAGAGATAAGCTAACTGGCCAAGAGGATAGTAGGTGATAGCAATTGGTTCATGAGGAGAATTGCTAGTGAAGGACCCTGGAGAAAGGCTGGAAGTTGGCCAGATCTGGTGCGAAGAGGAGGGAGGATGCCGGCTCCCTGACTGGCCAAGTTGACCCCACTGCAATGCGTCTGTGTTCTAGTGCTATGTAACTAACACCCTTTGTGATTCTGAGAAGGGTGGCTGATGGCTCTCCAGAGATCAGGAGAAGGGGGCCTGTCAGAAGTCATGACTGGAGGACCAAAATAATCTACATTGTGAGGAATGGCAAGGGCATCTAGAAAGAAAGAGGAAGCTAATATCCCTGAATGTGGACGCTAACAGGAGGTTATGAGACCCTGCGCTTAGCAGTGGGGGCTGAAAGAATCGGGCTTGTTGGCAAGTCCTATATCACAAGTCAAGGACAGAGCAAGGCAGAGGAGATGGGAGAGCTGGACAGACTCCTGCTTCTTCCTGAGAGCAGAGACTATCCCAATTTCTAGTCCAGACTCTAGCCTGAGTCCCCATGGGGGAGCCATAGCTATAGGATCATGCTTGTTGAAGGTCTCAGTGGAATTGGCACCTCTTCTTAAAAGTTGTCCCCAGCTTCCGCACAAGGGCAGGCTCTATATTTTCATCTATCTCTCTAATTCTGCCATGAAAGAAATGTGAGAGAGTATAGACCTCCTGACTGACTGACTGATCAAATTCCTACCGTGGCATAATCCACAATTCTGTGCCGCAGCCCAGGTGTTCTTATCTTACCCATGGTTTCTAAGGTTCTAAAACCTGCTCAGGTGTGTCTTTGGCTTGGCTGCTTCTGTCTGCAGTGCCAGAACCCTGCTATACCCGGAATGTTTGCCCGAGAGCACAGAGAGCAAGGTCACAATGGGTGGGACAGAACCAGGACTCCATTAGAGGAATTCTGAACTTGACAAAAGCTAAACCTAGTGGCTGAAAGGGTGATGTGCGCATGTGAGCCCGAGTCCACCCGAACCTCAAAGCTTGGCTGGTCTAAGCATGAATGTGGGAATCAATATCTAGCATCCAGATGAAGAGTATGACTAGAGGCTAGAGAGAATCCCTCAGCTCCTGTCCCGTCCTGTCCTATTCCATCCCATCCCATCCCGTCCTACTCTATTCTATGCCTATTAAGTGGGGAAGCTGGGATCTGGTTCTGGATTCCAATCTCTGGTTCCAAACTCTCTTCCGGTTAGAGGTGGACTAGGCAAGCAGAGGACGTCATTCTTACTCTGTACAACTGCGTAGCCATGCTCTTGATTTCTAGAAGGTTTTCATGGTACATACAGCTGCCTTTATACAAAGGATGCTTCCACCCTAGCCCCCTCCTGGTCTTCAGACCCACAGGGCCATCTGTCCATTACACCCTCACCGGCCTCTTCCATTAAACACATAACCAGTATTCACCTCAAACCCTCTCTCCAGCTTGTGCCCTCAGTTCCTTAGGTGTGTATGTGCCCCACACTTGCTGTTTCAGGCACTTGGTTCATTCAGTCAGACACTTAAGCCAAGTGCCACTCCAAGTATTTAACCTTTCTCAACATCCAACAATCCAGTCATCAGCTTTACCTTGTTAGTGTCTGGTGAACCTCCCTCTCTACCTGTCTCTACTTTCACCAAGCAATGTCTTTGATTATCACTGGTGTTTCAGTGTGGTCTTCCTGTGTCCAATCTCACTGTCTCCCATCTATTCTGCCGCCAGAGTGGTCATTTAAAAGCACAAAAATGTGTGTCATTGTCCTATTTAAAACATTTTGGTGATTCTTAGGTGCCCTTGGGATGTGACAGTGACTCATCATGTTGGCACACAGATGCCAGGGCAGTTCTGTATTTCCAGAGCTGAGCTAGGGTTCCCTCCAACATTCTTGCACCAGGCAAACCACTGTAGTCTTCTAAGGCTTCTTGTCCTGTCTGTCAAATCCTTTTGTTTTACTTAAATTTTTTATTTTGATAGGCTCTTTTTGTTATGCCGCCCAGGCTGGCCTGGAACTCACCATATAGACAGTGATAACCTCAAAGGTCTGATCCTCCTGCCTCAGCCTTCCAAGTGCTGGGAGCATAGTTGTGTGTCAGCGCACCTAGCTTGACAGTCTCTCCTTATCCTCTTACAGATATTAACTCTGGCAATCTTTCCTTCCAGTCTAGCACCCAAACTGGGCACCTCTTTCCTCTGTCCCTGCAATACCCTGAACATAGCAATTTGTTAACCTAAATTATAATTGCCATTCTACTTATTGGCATTGCTTATTAGAGTACCAATTATCTGAGGGATATTTGCTTTGCTATTTTCTTTGGAGACAGGGTCTCACTGTGCAATGGAGGGACAGTTTTTAGCCTTGAGGCCTTTCTTGTGCCACTGCTTGCACAACTAAAACTCAGTGCTTGGTGCATAATAACTGTGGAAAGAACTTAGGAAAAGCTCACATTTCACATTTCTGTGCACATCACATATATTGTTAGGGAGTCTTGAATCAAGATCTTCAACATCAGAAGGATACAGACCTCAGATAGCTTAGAGTAGGATTAAGTGTATAAACCATTTGTTTAAGCAGGAAAGCAGACATTTAAAACTAAGAAGAAATATAGAAATCCTAAATAGTAAGGAATGGACAGGAGGCTCTAAAAAGGAGACTGGACAGAACCTTAATTTGCAAAATAAAAAAAAAGTAACAGCAATAGATGTTAACTAAATAGAGATTTCACTCTCAGTGGAAACCCAGAAACAAATAAGACTTTGAAAATAATAGAGATGAAAGGGAGAGGGTCCATGCCTGGAGGTGTGGCTGAATAAATTTCATAAAGAAGGGTAAGGATATAGGATTTTCTAGTTGTCTTTGTATCTTAGTCTTGTTGACATATTTCCATCATAACCATGAGTGGAAGTAGAAGGCTCAAGCAAATGTATCTATTGAATTCATCTAGGAAGGCCAGAATCACAGAGGACCAGAGTGGCTCTCTTACTGAGATTAATAATCATTATAGATTGTAAAACCCAGTAACACAGGTAGACATGCTTACACGTGGTGTGCTCCATATTTACACAGCACATCTGCACACCCATTACGGCGATGCTGCTTCCACTCACAGGACTATCAGGAGTTCTCCATGGACTGGGGAGATAGCTCAGTGTGCAGTGTGCCCCAGCACCGTGTCAAGCCAGCTGTGGGGGCACACACACGTAACCCCACCCCCGCACTCAGGAGGTAGAAGTAGGAGGGTCAGAAGTTCAAGGTTATCCTTAAAGGCCACTATATAGAAAATTTGAATAGAAAGGATCCCTCAAGGGTTTCTGATGCTCAGGGACTTGGCACGGAGAAATGATAGTCTTTAGTGGAATAAAGGGACCAAAATCTTTTGACATATTCATATGGGGACATTCTGCTCTGGTATAGACTATCAGGGTGCTGTATCTGGGGCTGGCCCCCGAGTCTTCTGTTAGTAACAACTTTAGTTACTGTATTGCATCTGTCTATCTGTCTACTTGGACCTCATATGAAATCTTCACTTTTTTCAGGATAGCCCACCTGCTCCCTTCCAGAGTCCAGGCAGGTGGCATGGCCATTTCCACACTGAAGAGGCAGGTTCCCAAACCTGTTGGATTGGGAGCTGTCCACGGGCCTGTTCCAGACCTCTGGAAGGCCACCTGGGCTCACCTGTCTGGATGGCTTTCAGGGCTGAATTCTTCTCCCATTGGAAAAGATTGTTCACCTGATCATCAGATTGCTCTCTGTGCACTGCCTTAGCCATTTCCACCAACTCTGGCCGCTTAGCTGGGACCACTGGGCGGCTTGTAACACCTGGGAAGGGAGGGGCCGAGGAACCAGAGGGGAGAGAAAGGGCCTTAAGTCTAAGAGGAGTCATATGCAAGAGAAACCCAGTCCCCCACTTCTGGGTAAGTCAAGGGTAGTGCAAAAGCCACAAGAACAGGGGAGAAGCAGGGACAGTTACCACCAGCTCTTTTCTCCTTCTTCTTCCTTGCACGAAGCTCAGGCTTGGCTGCAGTGATCTTACTAGTGCCCACTGTCTGCTCATCTTCCCCCACTCTCCCCTCCTTTGTAGGTGTGTCCTCCTTGTCCTGGGGTGAAAGTTCTGAAAAGGAGTGCTTTGGAAAGTGCTCAGATTCAGGGACCTGGGTCTGTGGGACTTTATCAGAGGTGAGCTCATGGGAGGACTCAGGGATATCGGTTGTTGGTGAGACCTCAAGAGGTTCATCAGGAGGTTCATTTTGGACTTCAGAGATGGGACTCTCATGCTCAGGGATAGTGGCTGTTGGCGAGACCTCAGGAGGTTCATTTTGGACTTCAGAGATGGGACTCTCATGCTCAGGGATAGTGGCTGTTGGCGAGACCTCAGGAGGTTCATTTTGGACTTCGGAGATGGGATTCTCATACTCAGGGATATTGGCTGTTGGCGAGACCTCAGGAGGTTCTTTTTGGACTTCAGAGATAGGATTCTCATACTCAGGGATATTGGCTGTTGGTGGGACCTCAAGAGGTTCTTTTTGGACTTCAGAGATAGGATTCTTATACTCAGGGATATTGGCTGTTGGTGGGACCTCAAGAGGTACTTTTTGGACTTCAGAGATAGGACTGTCAAAGACAAACTCCTCCAAAGGAATCTCAGCGATGGCTTTTTCTAGAGAGGTCACAGACTGAGGGGATAGTAGGGGTGTTGGGGAAAGCAGATCAGCAGTACTAGACTTTAAAGGAGTTTGAGAGACAGAAGGATCCCAGATTTCCTCAGAGCCCTTGGTGTCAGGATTCAGGGGAGCAGATGTTTCAAGATGGACTTCTGGAGGCTGGAGATATTTCTTTGAGCTGGAGAACTGCAAGGGTGTTTCCTGAGTAGTGGCCTCGTTCAAGTCTTCAGCGTGGGGGTCTTTTAAAGGAGGCTCTTCCTTTGCATCCTTAGTGGCCTGAGGGCCTTCTGTGGTCTCATTTGCTTCCATCTAGTGGCAGAATAAGGTACAGGCTCCATTAGGGCTGAAGCTGGAGGGTCTGCAAGTCAGGGCAGAGCCCCAGGTTACAGATGGTACAGGATAAGGAAAACAGAAAAACTTATTAGTGCACCTAAGACATTAGAAGGAAGAAAGAAGTCTGAGGTTTCAGGGTGCAGTGCCAGGAGGGTCTCCTGTGTCCCCACATGGCATACTATTGTAGCTTGGCAGGGAGCTGGAATTTAAAGATGGAGCAACGGAAGCAGTCAAGATCTCACCAGATGGTAGCAGAGGATCATGCCCCAGGAGGGAGCCCCAATACAGTTACTTTGCCAGTCAAAGTGCAGAGTGTTGGGCATGTCTTAAGACCCTGGAAGTGTAGCTCTGAAGTGCCTGCCTGAGTGGGGTTGGCTTTGAAGAGCACAGGAGAATGCCACAGTACACACAGCTTTTGTCCAGGGATGCCACCCTCCTCCCTTAATCTCATTTATGTTCAAGGCTTCAACTACTTCCAGCTACATGCTGTGTCCACTTGTGCTCCCCGCGAACACTCTCTCCCCTCTCTTTCTTCTGAAGGCCTTATAATCCAGGCTAGATTTCTATGTAGCCCAGCTCTTTCTGAACGCCTCATAGGACTCCTGCCTCAGCCTCATGAGGATGACATTATAAAGGTACACCACCAAGCCTGGCTACCTCTGGCTTCTAAATCTGCATCTCTAACTCAGATCTTGTCATTCCCTTGTACTTTAGGTGTGGCATGCTAGGTATTTCCAAGAGAAGTCCCACCAGCTTCAAACCTGGAAATCCATGTATTACCCTAGTCTTCCGGCGTGCAACTAGAATCACTCCTGAGCTTCCGAACGCTCCCCAGATGCATCTCTTTCTCTCTGTTCCCTCCAATCTGTTCATGTTCTAATTATCTCCTGCCTGGTGGTATGGTACCATTGACTCCCCGCTACCACCCCAGCATATCCGTCCACTCAACCTTTCATTTAGGACACATTTTTGTGAGCAGCCAAACTAACACTTTACTCAGGCACCATTGGGAGAGAGGCAATATAACGCACAGGGACAGAATGAATGGCTTTTCTCCAGAGTGCGGTGAAAAGAGAGGGTGCTGAATTTACCCTAGAAAGATCGGGGGGGGGGGGGCGGAGGTGGGGAAGCTGTCTTTCCTCCTTCAGCAAGATCTTTTAAACACACAGAACCACTGAACCAGCCTAATGGATTACATTCAAGTTTCTTGGCCCTGACAGGTAAGGTCTGTCAGTGCCTTTTTGGGTGCTGAGGAACGAGCTGAGGGCCTTATATGCTAGCAAGTGCTCTATCATGGCATTACACCCCCGCAAACCCTTGGCTTTTTTTGAGACAGGGTCTCCCTATATAGCCCTGGCTGGCCTAGAATTTGGACCGAGCTGGCTTTGAGCTGGCAATAATTCTCCTGTCTCTGCTTTCCAGGTACTGGAATTGCAGACCAGTGCTACCACCAGGGCTTCCAAAACAGACTGTGTCACCTGTATAAGTCTATCACCATTTGTAAGTGCAGCTTGAGGATTTGTGTGTCTCACTGGCCTGTAGTTTGCCCCGTGTCTCAGAGACGGTATTAGATACCTTAAGATATTAGATCTTAAGCTCATTAGAGAGATCTCTCAGCCGAAGACCTGGGTTTAATTCCCAACATCCACATGGCAGCTCACAACCGTCTGTAATTCTCCTCCCAAGGGCTCTGACCCTCTCTTCCGGCTTCCATAGGCACTGTACACATGTAGTGTACAAATATACATGCAGGCAAACACACCCATACACATAAAATAAAATTAAAGGTTTTTTTTTTTTTTTAAAGTAATTACTTTCACCAGAGTCTTTCTAAAGGGCAAATTAGGGAAGGGGCAGAGGTAGGATGATGCGAAAGTGGGTAAGAATTTGGACCAAAGTAGAGGATGTGCAGGGAGGGCCAGATGGTGTTAGGAAAAGCGGGGGTGGGGGGAGTAAAGGGCTGGGGTAGAGGGCTGTTTGAAAAACTACATACCTCTGGGCTTAGGCTTGGTGGTCCCAAGTCCTTAGGTCAGGATCTTTACCTGATTTGGAGGGGGAAGTATTGATTCTGACCTAGGGAATGGTTTTGCTGTTGATGAGTTAGGTTGTAGGTGCTAAGTGAGAGGTCTTGTTAAGTTTTTTGGGAAGACTTGGGCACCTGCAGACCTTAGCAAAGGGACTCTGGCCCGAGTTGATCAAGGGCAGTAAAGGGAAGGAACAAGAGAGGTCCAGGGCCAATGAAGGATGTGCTCTAGAACTCAGGGCAGGCTTCGATCACCCAGGGCAACAGGAATGCCAAGTAGTCTCCAGGGCAACAGAAGTCTTCTGGTCCTCTCCTGCGTGGAAGAGGGCTGCTCTGGATCTAGTTGGGATCACAGTTGAGTGAGTCTCTTTGTAGGCTGTGCAAACATAGGAATGGGAGGAACACGGCCCGAGAAGAGTCTGGTTTTGTGAGTTTCTGGAAGGTTCCTGTACCATGGGTGAGCGGCGTTCACGGGGAGTTGTGGACCTGAGGTCACCCGGGCTAGGAGGTTAGGGTGAGACCGAGGCTCTCAGGTAGGCAGCGCAGCAGGCTTCAGTAAGAGGCCAATAGAATTGGGCAGGGGCGGGTTTTGCTGAGAGGGACCAATCGCATGGGTGCGGGGCGGAGCGGCAGGCGAGCGTCACGCCGAGGCCGCCGCGGGGCCTGCTTATCGCCGGTTCAGCGTAGCCCGGAGTCGCCCAGGCCTGAACTCCTCCCCAGGTCCCGGCCCCGGCCCCGAGCCCGCGAGGACGCCAGAGGCCACCCCCCGGGGGTGGGGAGCGGAGCCGCGGGTCAGCTCTAAGAGCGTCCCGTGCTGGCCTGGCCGGCCCCGCCCCCGCCCCGGGCCATGGCCCAGCCCTTGTCCCGGCCCCTCATCCTATCCCAATCTCAGCCTTGGCCTCCGGCCACGCCCTCGCCCCGTTTCCCAAACCTGTCCAGGCCCCGGCCAGTGTCCCAGCGAATGCCCAGGTCCAGGTCCCCGCTCCAACCCCGGTCCCTGCCCCCAGCCTGGCCCCTATCTCCACCTCGGCCCTTGTTCCACCCCTTGTCACAATTCCCAGCCCAGCATCTGACCCAGTCCCATTCCCGGCGTTTGCTCCAGCCCCTGGCCCAGCCCCAGCCCTTGCTTCAATCTCCATCACACCCATTCCTTCCATCACACCTCCTGCCCTTGTTTGAGCCCCAGTGCTCAGTTCAGCGCCATCCAAAAGCTCAGTCTTTGCCCCCATCTCTGTGTTTGCCCAAGTCTCTTCCACTGGGCCCCCGCCTCTCTCATACTCTACCCCTCTCCCAGCCTCGACTCAGGTCTGGGCTCCAGCTGCCGCCAGCCCTATTGCTGCTGTTGCTGTTTTCTGTCCTTGGTCCAGGGGTTGGTGAGTGCAGAAGCGGAAAGGATTGAGATAGGATGGGGTTCCAGGGAAGGGTGGCTTGGAAAAAGGAGACATGGGACTTGGTGTGCTCACTGGGGAAGAAATTTGTGTGTGTGTGTGTGTGTGTGTGTGTTTGGGGGTGTGTATGGATAAGGGCGAGAAGGGGGCTTACACAAAGAGATAGATTAAGAGTGGGTGAGACAGAGGCTCTCAGGTAGTTCAGCAGATGGCTAATAGTCCTCAAGAGACAGGAGATCTCCTTTCCCCATGACCATCCTGACTTCTTGGGTCTGGCTTTCCCTGGGGAGTCTTGGGGGCTTTTGCTCCTTTTGTTTCCAAAGTTTTAAGGAGATGACATAGTCCCACTGTAGAAGCTTTTATTGTAGCCTGAGACATGGAGGTATTGTAGCCTAAACCTTTGAAATAACAAACAAACATTTTTACAAAAAGGGCTAAAAAGCAGTTTTAAAGACAATATGTTGCATTAAATAGATGGACATGGGTTATTTGCCATTATAATGAGTTTCTTCTTGTGCTAGGTCTTTCCCCAAGCAAGCATCGTTGGGCCGCGGACAGTTCTTGATACTTTTAAAGCATGACTGAACCTCAGCACAATTCTGGAGATGGGGAAACTGAGGCTCAGTGAGGGAGCAGTTTGTTCAAAGTTGTATTCTACATAAATGGCAATAGTGGGGCTAGGAAAAGGGTTTCCTAGTTCATGTGGCATACTTGTGCCCTCAGCCTCAAGCCACTTTTGCTGAGTGGCTCTGTGTGGAGAATGGAGATTGTCTCAACAGTCTTTGGCAGTACCAGCTAGCCAGTGGGTGGAGGAGGGTTTCAGTGATCTCAGTGGGTCTGCTCAGCGTACAGCTTGAGATCAATGCCTTCCGAGGGGCGTAGGCCTCCAGAGATGCGTGGAGACTGTGTACTTGTGTGTCTAACAGGGACCTGGGGATGGTGCATGTGTGCCGTGCATTCATGCTTACATGTTCGTGACATGCATTTTATCTGAATATACATGAGCTGATATGCCTTTGGGGTGCATATATTATTGTGTGAGGGTGAGGGGATAAATGGTCCACACACTTCTCAGCTTGGCCCACTCCTCTTATGAACATATCACCAAAGTGCTACTTTTAGAAGCAGGTAATTCTAGACTCGAAGGAAGCATTAGAGGGGTGTGTGTGTGTGTGTGTGTGTGTGTGTGTGTGTGATATTTGTGTGAATGCTCACATCCATGTGTGTGTTTACTAAGGCTAGAGGCTACTTTATTCCCTGGAGACTATCTCTCATAGTCTCCATTGAGCCTAAAGCTCCTGTTACCCACCTGACTTTATTGCATAGGCGTAGGCATGTTTGGCCATGCTAAGCTTCCTCCCTCCCTCCTCTTCCTCTTCTTCCTCTTCCTCTTCTCCTCCCTCCTCCTCCTTCCCCCTTTTTCCTTCTTTTCCTCCTCCTCCTCCCCCCCCTTCCTTCAAATGTGGGCACTGGGATTTCAACTCAGGTTTTCACACCTACATAGCAAGTATTCTTACCCACTGTTCATCTCCCTAGACCTTGAGGGCATCTTATTCATTGTCCACTCAGTTCTGGAAGGAAAGACCCAGGATGGAGGGGTAGACTCATTGTTGACTACAGTGCAGGATTGACACTTGCAGAAGCAGCTGGCAGTTAGCTTTTGGTTTTGATGAGGAAAGTTTGCACACACACACACACACACACACACACATGCACACGCACACACACACATGCACACGCACACACACACATGCACACACACACACACATGCACACACACACACACACACACACACACGATTTACGTGGTGGAGAAGCACCTTTACGTTATTGCAGGAGGGACATCAGGAGAAGCTCATTTAGACTTGGATAGACATACTTTCTCTGGGACACAATTCTGGCTGGCCCTGTTAATTCCAAATCAAAGCATGAAGTGGATTGGGCTGTTTCCCAAGCATCCACCCTGCCTCCTACTTCTTTTACATTATCCCCAAAGCTCCAAGCTTCTATTTACTCCCTTTCCAACAAGTACACCTTGTGACCCCAGTAGCCTCTCTGGCTTTGTTGAGGTTGGCTTAGGCAGGTAGATTCTCCAGACCAAGCCAGCTCTTTGTGCTTGGTCTGGGTGATAGCTTTAGGGGATCCCTTCCCTAACCCCAGCAGAGGGCGCTCCAGAGCTCTTATTTCCTGTAACTATAGTATTCAAGGCTGTTCAGTGTTGAGCCTCTGGCTCCCAGTTGTGAGAGGCAGGATTCCTAGGAAGCTGTCATCTTCTCCATTAGTTAGTCCACTGCACTTCATCTGCCTTGAGTAGCTCCCACTTTTGTCTGAGTGCTGTTCCCAGCCTCTCTGCACTCCTGGGTAGTGCTCAGCTTTCAGGGTGGCACTTTTTTATTGTTGTTGTTGTTGTTGAAATTGATCATTGAAATTGAAATTGTCTTTGAGCCATTCTGGCCAGTGGCTTCCACTTGTTTAAATCCTCACCTCTTGAGTGTACCTCTTTAGGTTGCCCCAGGTTAATGGGGCCAACCTACTCTCCTTCAGCAGCCACCTTTTTCCTGATACCCCATCTCTGTTACTTTAAATACCTCGTTTTGGGGGCCATTGCTGCCTTCTCCAGAGGTAGAGACCATCAGATTAGGCAAGCTTTATGGGTGTGACCATCAGATTAGGCAAGCCTTATGGGTGCTTCCTGTGGAGGTGAGGACCCTCCCTCCAACTGAGACCCTGTCTTGAAGATGCTTGAATTTCTCCACTTTCTTACCTGTTCAGGGACATATTCCTGGGCTTCTTTGGAACTGTTCTGAAGAACAGAGAGGGAGAGGGGGAGGGAGAGGGGGAGGGAGGAAGGAAGAGAAGAGAGAGAGAGAGAGGGAGCATGAGTGAGCACTGTATGTGGGGACAGTTTATGTGCATGTTGGAGCCACCGTCTCCTATCATCTGAGCTCTGGATTACCGCCCCCCTGTGCTTGTCTGGCTAGGGCCTTTCTTGCCCACCCTGGCTCTGCTTCTGACAACAGTGACCAGGGAATCAGCATTTTAGCTAGAGATAGCCACCTCCTCCCCATCCCCACCCCCAAACCCAGCCTACTCCAAATACTCCCAAGTGATTTAGGATGCCACTGGGTCACCGAATGACTGCCTTCCAGGACCTCCCTCTGGGACAACATCCCTAGCTACTCATTTTGACCCTAGAGAGTCTGATCACTCTTCTTTCTTGGGCACTGCCATGGTGGCCTGCCAGCCCCTGTTCTTGACTCTGCCACCCAAGCAGCTCCCTTGAAGCCTCACCACACCTCCCTCCCCTCTTCTGCCCTGAGCTGGTACACAGACAGCTCTTGTGAAGCTTCTAAGTTCTTACTGCTCCTAACCACTGGGGAATAGAAAAGGGCAGAAGACAAACAAGTTACACAGCTCTGGGCTGACTCCCGAGCCCCACAGGTGGAGTTCTAGCTCGCTCAGCGGCTTAGGAGCCTATGCCAACACACACACACTCACACACACACTCACACTCACACACATGCGAGTGCGCACACACACTCACAAACACACCCACACCCACACTCACATGCATGTATATACACACACATGTATGCACATACACACACATGCACGCACACATACACACACACTTGCACTTTCTGTTTTGTTAGGCTTGGTGGGTGGAGATCAGTTCCTTCTGAGTGAGTGAGCTGCTGTGAAGTCAAATGAAGGGTCGTAGGTCTAAATTATCAGAGTTTCTTTTTTTTTTTTTGCAGTATGCATTTTTAAGAATGAGGCTTTTGTGAGGAATAAGCCAGATGACGCTAGGGCAGCACAGGCCACAGCTCCTGGCTGGCGAAAAGTGCTGTTGACTTGGTCCTGTTGGTGAGAAAATGGCCATGCCTACTACCTAATGGAGGCTTCTTCCTCTCCCTCCCCTCTGCTTCCCAGGAGGCCTTTTCCTGACTGATTACTCCACCTGCTCACCCCGCAAGCTCAGCCCGTTTCGCTCCTTTGCCAGTACAGAGCTCTTCCACTTCCATGTTCCCGAGGATACGTTCCTGGCTGTTTGGAACCTCCTCATCTTTAAGGAGCAAGGAGGAACCTTTGGGGACCACTGCCCAGACCAAAGCGTGACTGTGTGAGTGTTTGAATTACCTTTCTGTTGGTAACCCCAGTTTCCAACCCCAATCATTTTCCAAATCGAGTTATGATTTTTGGGGGTCTAAACATGCCTCTTGACCCTTCTCCAGGTTGAAGTGTGACTGGAGGCCATGACCTCTGTCACCTGAGCACTCATAACTACTGTGAGTGTCTCAGCTGACCTGCTGCCCTTATGGACTTGACCCTTGATCTGGAATCATTTTGTGGTGTATGTCAGTATAGGGAATCTGTTTGTTTTACTAGTAATGAGTTGACACTTCTTTTTTTAGCCCCCGTTTCCCAATTCCTGGCCCACTGTCTGCTTTTGTCTCTTCCCACTTCTTGTCCCCCCAGGTATTTCCGATCTGGAGCACCTCCCGTCATCAATCCGCTGCGCACACACTTCCCAGCAGACACGGCTGTGCCTGGAGTTTTCTCACTGACCCTCAGCTGGACACTGCCCAACAGAACCTCAGGCATCTTTAACGTCAGCAGCCCCTTACCTGGGGACTGGTTCTTGGCTGCTCACCTTCCTCAAGCCCACGGCCACATCTCTGTGAAGGTGGGTTGATGCTACCTGGGACAGGGAGAGTCAAGTCTTCCCCTCTCTTCCTGCTGAGTGCTCAGTGGCATCATAGCTCTGTCACCAGAATGGCTGTGGTGGGCCACTGTTCGAGGCCAGTGGGTTCTCTGATGGGATGGTCTATAGTGGGCAACTGAGACCTAGTAATTCCAAGAAACTAGAGAAAACTTACAGATTCTGGAATGAGGCCCTGGATGGAACTGGGCAGTTGTATGCCTTCCTATTGGAGGGCGTTAGGCTGAATGAAGGTGGTCACAACTCTCTGGGCCTATGGGATCTGCTGTGCAAACCCAGCACTGGCTTTATTTTGTATTTTGATTGATAGTATCCCTGGAACTTCTCTGAGGTCATACCCTCATCTCCAGCCCATGCATCCTGGTTTTGGGTCTCTCTGTCTCCCTTGCCCTTTGAGAAGCCATAAGAGAAGTTTTTCCTAATAAAAGAGGCTTTTGATAGTTGATATCCTTCCTAACTCTTGCCTCCCTTTCCTCTCAATACCAGCACTGATTTTAACACAGCAGAGGTGGTCAGTCTGAAGGGCAGGTCCAAAGGTCAGGATGCATCTTGGTGTAGAGTGAAGAAAAACAGCAGTTTTCCCGCTGCTCTCGTGTGTTAAAGAAGTTGGGACCCTCCTTGTAGTAAGGAAATACATAGGTTTCCTGCTGCTGCTGCTCATTGCAGTGTGTGGGGGCGGGGCAGTGTGATGAGCGGGCCATGAAGAACAGAGCATGAACAGAGCAGGGATTGGTTGAGAGTTACAGAATAAGAGCATCATAAAGCAAGGGAAGCTGGTGCTGTTTGGCTATTGAATTAAGAGGGACAAATTCCCAACCAGGGTATTATTGGCTCTAAACTGATAAAATGTTTAGAGCAGTGCAGGCCGAGTTTTGTGAAGTCCACAGGGGCCCGGGAGTCCTGTGGATGAGAGTGTGCTGGGATCTCAACCTAGAAAAGTCTCTGGGCTCTTGATTCATATCAGAAAAATAGATTTCTTTCCCCTAGGAGAAATGTCTTCATTGATCTTTGGCCAAGTCTCAAAGAGCCTGCCTCTTAACCCAGCCAGGATCTTGCCTCACTTTGTAAGAACTGAGAGAAGAATCCTCTATCCCCTGTTTAGGTTATCTACCTTTCCAAGTGAGCAGGAAGTACCTGGAGCCTAGACCTGAGTAGGGATTACTGAGCTGAGGCCTAGGAAGGAGTGGCCATGGTTGCTTGGGCATAGTGGCCTGCTGCTTAGTGGAGCAGAGCTTCTCAGACCTATTGCAAGATTCAAAGTGTCTAGTGTCCAGTGGTGAGAGAATAACCAGCCTGGTATTTATAGTTCTATCTAGAGAGAATAGGCAGTGCCAGGGAGGATTGGTACAACTGGAGGCCTAGACGGCTGCTCTCAATGGTACTGAGACCAGAGAGAAAGTGTACAATTGAGTCTTAATCACTGGATGGACAAGGATCTTGGGGATGGTTCTTCTAACATGTTGATTACCTTCTAGAATCTTATACCAGCCTCTGAGGATTCTGGCTAGTTTTCCAAACTTAAACCTAAAGGGTCTGTTGTCTAGAACATTCTTTTGCATTCCCCACTTGTATCCTCTTTGTATCATGGTTCTTCAGACTTACTGTAAGGCATAGCAAACACATGAAGTGATGTGGGCTTAGGGATAACCTTGGGTGGGGCCAGGAAGAATTCCAATGAGAAGAAGGCAGTACTGTTTCTGGAGTCCTCCTGGGGATGAGCCTAGATCTCTCTTTAACCCTTTGTCCTCCAGCTGTTTTGCGTTAGGCCTTGAGTTTGATGCCAGGAATACTGAGGTAAATAAGAGATGGTAAGATGTGGAGAATGGTTTAAAAACACAAAGAGAGATGGCTGACTGGGTTTGGCAATATGGTGGAGATGGCCTTCAGAGACTGTGAGGCAGTGAGGTCTGATGGGGAGGAGACAGGGTAAGTATTTCAGAGGTGTGAGTAGCATGGGCCAGAGTTCTGGAGGCACACTGAAGGAGGTCAGTGTGAGTTTGGTAAAGAAGGTAGAAGGGTAGGCAGAAGCCAGACCAAAGTAGGCCTAGAAGTGTGGACTGTACCCTGAGAGTGACAGCGAGCCCTGGAAGGCTGCCCTTCTCTTTAGTCCGGACCCCCTTCTGAGTTATGTGTTCTGGCACCCAGCACAGCTGGCACTCAGCAGTTTTGTGGCTGTTCTTCCACCTTCTCAAATGCCTGCTGCCCCAAGCTGACCTCATGACTCCTCTCCTCCTTGCCTCTTCTTCCTGTCAGCCTTCTCATCTCTTCCTAAGGCTCCTGTTTACCAGTCTGAGATGCTGGCTTTGGGGCTCTGGAACCAGCTAGCACCTAATAGATCATAACGAGAAAGTTCTCCCAAATAGCTGGGCATAGGTCTTGAAGACCTTCTCTTTCCAGTCTAAGATCTGGGTGTAAATAAGATCAAGTAAAGTCAAGAAAACGACACGCTGGACAGCAGCAGATGCAGACGGTTTAGAGGCAGCATGCCGAGGAGGTCCAAGTGTCTCAGCAGCTCAGCTGCAGTAGGTAATATCCACCAACGGCCTCCCGGCTTCCTCTCCTCTCTAAGTTATCTTATTTATATTTCAAATAGGTGACATATGTACCTGGTACAGCCTTTGAAAGGCACAAAGACCCACAGTGAAAAGTAAGTCTACCTTCTCTCCTGTTAGTTTTGCATTTCTGTCCCTGTAGGTACCTAGGACCCAGATTCCCATTCCTTGTGTATATTATTCTTTCCTTCTGGATTGTCTGCCTCTTGGCAGTTAGGATCATTGTTCTCCTGCCCCTCCTGACCACTGTCCACTCCTCTGGCTTTTTTCTGTCGTCTCTGCTTGATCTATGCCTGTAGTCATGACTTGATGCTTGGCCCCAGAGAACTCCTTTCTGGTTTTTCATTCTTTTGTTTGGCGTCTATGGCACAGTTGTTTTAAATACCATGTATGAGTCGATGCCTCATAAGAGTAGATAGCTGGTCCTATATTCTTCGAATCTCAAACTTTCTATCAGCTTTCTTGATATGTTCAATTGCTTGTCTAAGAAGTCTCAAGCTGAATACATATAGAGCAGAACACAGTCCAGAACTCTTGTTTCCTACTTATTTCTAGTCTAGGCCTCTTCTTCCTGGTTGTTTCCTTCCCAGTAAGTACAGCTGCTACCCACCAGTTGTTCCAGCCTCAAATGTGTCCTTCCTGACTCTTCTTCTCTTACTTCCCCTTGACCAGTTCACAAAGCCTTGTTCCTCAGCACTGCCTGCCCAGGAACTTCGTCTCCAGGGGCATCTCCACTTCTCCATGAAGCACATCCTCTCTGGAGCTCCCTAACCCCACAGTAACCTCCTAAACACTTGCTCTGCTTCCTCTGCCCCCATTCACTTCTACATTGGTTGGTATTGACTGAGGACTGGAGAGCTGTGCTGGGTACAGAGGAAGCCACCTGTCTCTGGACATCTTGAGTTTATAAGCCTGCCTTGGTGTCTCTGCTGTGAAGAAGGAACACCATGACCAAAAGCAGTGTTGGGAGGAATGGGTTTCTTTCAGCTCATAACTCTCAGGCCACACACTCCATTGCTGAGGGAAGTGAGGGAGGGAGCTCAAACAAACCAGGAGCCTGAAGGCAGGAGCTGCTGCAGAGGCCATGGAGGAGGGCTGCTTACTGGCTTGTTCTTCATGGCTTGCTCAGCCTGCCTTCTTATGGAGCCCAGGACCACAAGCCCAGGGGTGGCCCCACCCACAAGTGAGCTAAACCCTCCCACATTAATCACCAATCAAGAAAATGTACCACAGGCTTGCCTCTCTAGTCAGGGCATTTTATCAATTGAGGTTTCTTCTCTTCTAAGGTGACTCTACCTTATATCATGTTGACATAAAACTAGCCAGTACAAAGCCCCTCTGGGCCTGGAATTTCTTAAAGAAACTTAGCCCAATTAGACATGGTGACTCATATCTGTAATCCCATTCAAGAGAGACTGAGGCAGGAGGAGTGACACAAATCGCAAACAGCCTGGACCACAAGGTAAGTTCAAGGCTAGCCTAGACTACCGAATAAGACCCTGACTCTCTGTCCCACAAAGTGTGAAGAGTTCTCCATAACCCAGAGTCCAGCCACCAGGCCTTCTACCCTTCGTGGTCTCGGCTCCATGCTGAGGAAGTCTGGTTGTTGAAGGAACACACGAGAGCAACATGTGTCCTGATGGTTCCTGAAACCAGCAGGGACAAATGGAAGCAGCGTTTCCTTCCCTAGACTGTGAAGCAGGGAAATGGGGTCCATCCCGAGCATGGGATTGTGGCGGATCCCTAGCCAGAGTATTTCTGATCCATAGGGTTTTACGTCACAAGTGAAGAACCTCTGCTTTGGATGTCAGAGATGAAAAATTCTGTACAATTGGGTCCCTTTAGGGACTTGTCTTTTGACACCCATCTTTCAACTTGACAGCTGGCTGTTTTTCTGCACCTCTGATGCGCCAGGTGTTATGCTGAGCACTGAGCATACAACCATGAGATGGCACAGAGAAGTGTGCGGCTCTGGCTGCCCAAGTCTCCTGACCTGACGTAGACCACAGCCTCTTTACAGCATTGGGGACTTAGCCTAAAGTGCATGGCTTGGCTGACTTCCTCCACGGCAGAAAACATGGTGAAATGTCAGGGCCTGGAACTTCTCCCCAGAACAGGCTTTGAAGGCACATCTTCATCAGAGTAGTCACCAGAATGAGTGATAGTGTCCAGTTTATTGAGCCAAAAGAAGGCCATTTATCTCATTTAGAGAAGGCTCCTTAGGAGACCCTCACGCCCCTTAACTGATGGTGGCTAGGGCTAGTAAGAGGTGGATGCTTTGGAAGGGGAATAGGGCTTCTGGGAGTATGGCCTCAGGATCGGAGAATGGAAGGGCCTTGGTAGATTGTCCAGTGCAAGAGAAGCCTTGGGAAGTGTGGTAGCTGTCCCTCAGTGTCTGGGGAAACAGTCTGAGGCTGAGGGTCAGGTCAGAGGGGACATATTTTGGCTTCGTAAAGGTCAGTGCTGTCCACAGCTGGGCTGATTCATGTGTTTGGCAAACATTCATGGCAAGTTGCACACACTACATTAAGCCTGTGTGTGGAGAGCCAAGTCCTGTTCTCAAGTTCCAAACAGTCTGTGGGTTGGAGAGAGTATTCCTCACTGGTGTGATGAAGCAGAAGGCAGACAGACAGACAGGCGCACATCAGGAGGGCAACCTGGCAACAGAAACGATTAAAGGCTTAGACTAGGAAGGGTTGGACCAGAAACCTAGATGAGGCTTCCCAGCTCCCCTAAAGCCAGTGTTTAGTTGTAGAATGGGATAGTTTGCTGTTATCGTGATGTGAGGGACAGACCAAGAATGAGGGTTGGGTTGGGATCAGGTGCAGCAAAGCCCAGTTATCAGTTGGGTCTGAACTTGCGTCCCCAAGCTTCGTTTAGTGTTGAGACCTTGGAGACCCAGATATGGCAAAGGTGATAAGAAATGACTGTGCAGAGAGCTGAGGGGAGAGTTCAGTGGGTAAAGCATTTGCTTTATAAGCATGAGGACATGAGTCCAGATCTTCAGAACCACCCAAAGCTGGACAGGGTAGTGCACATCTGTAATCCCGGTGCTTGGATGGCAAAGCAGGAGTGGGGATAGGAAAATCTCCAACAGCTCGTGGGCTGGCTAGCCTAGCTCATTCAACTCACAAGAGAGCTGGTAAGCAAGGTGGGAGGCAGAGACTAACATCTGAGTGCCCCTCTGATGTATACCTGTGTTTTATGGGCATGTATATACATTCAAATACATGAGCGCACAAATAGAAAAGGCAATTCTCCCCTGAAGAGCCTGCATCCATACTCGGGTATGTCTTTCTTCTAAGTGCCTCTCCTAACCCTTGTAGTTAAGCCTGTTGTAAATTTTTTTTTTTTAAATTCATCACAATTCTTAATAAAATGACTACTCAGGTAGGAAAAGTTAGGAGCTTAGAGACCAGAGTAGGGGACCTGGGAGCCAGAGGCTAAAGGGGTTTCCTCAAGACTCCTCCAGTGGCTTCCATGAGCCTCACTGTCCCTCCTGTTCCCTCTGCCTCCTTCTGTTTCAGGGTCTCCAGGATGAGTGTCAGTACCTCCTTCAGCCCCAGCTGATTGTCCGCCGGCTGCTGGATGTGGCTGTGCTGGTCCCTGGCCGTCCCTCAGAGCAGACCCTCTCCTCCCATAACCGTTCAGCCTTGTACAAGTCAGTAAACACTGCAAACCTGGCCCTGCTCTTTCCTCCTCTGATCTTATAAGGGGCAGCCTTGCTTTCCCTCTAGCCAAAATAACTGAGAATCCCCAGGGTGGATCCAGGGAGATATCCTAGTTTCCTCTCCCCTAGCACGGAGACACCTGATCATGCTCCTGTCCCGTGTCCTTTGCCCCCATTCATTCCCTTGCTTCCTCTTGTTTCCCTCCCCCAGTGTCTCTTACCTCTCTGTCTTTTCTTGTTTCCAACCTGTCCTCTGCCCAGGGTCTTTGTGCCAAGCTTCACATACAGGGTTTCAGCTCAGCTGGTGTGTGTAGGGGGTCGAGGGGCATCTGTCTGTCCCCTGACACTGCGCCTACGTCCCAAGGCCCCACCCCTACACAACTCAAGTTCTGTGGCCTGTGGAGGTGCCTCAGTGTGCCAGCTGGAGTTGGCCTTGCCCCCCTGGGGCCACTGGGTCTACGTTCGTGTGGAGACACCATCTCGTGGTCCTGGCAGGACTATCCGCTTCCAGCTGTGTGTGCGGTTACAAGGTCAGACCCCTTCACCCACCCCAGCTCCCAAATCTATGCAGTGCTCCATGGCTGGGGGATGTGGCTGTGCTCTGTGACCCCCAGCCCATCCTGCAATCTCCCCTCCCTGACTTGGGACCTCCATACTCCTGAGGCCTCACCTCTTTGGAGCTTCAGGTCTGGGGCTGCCTTCATAGTGTGTCTTTGCACCTGACTTGGGACAACTAAAAGCTGCCATTATATTTCTTGACTTAATCTCATTTTCAGTTTCCTGGGGTGGACAGGGACAGCCAGGACTTCTGGAACTTGCACGCAGTTGAAAATCATTAGGCCAGCATGTCACATTAGTGTACATTGCAGTGTTTTCAGTGCCTTGAGGAGGGACACATGACCTTAACTCCTTGTAGTATGACCTTGGGGAGGGACAAATGACCTTCACACCCCCAACTTGGCAGTTAAGTAACTGTGACAACTAGGAAACATTTGGTCCCTGCCTATGACCTTGGATGCCTCCTTTTCCGGGCCCACCATAGTCTAAGTTTACACTCCTTCCTCCCCTTCACTGAGGCCTGTCGGGCTCAGTTCTGGTGTCTGGTGGGGCCGCATGGCTGTGCAGGCCACATGTCTCATCTCTGGTTTCCTCCGTTTCATAGAGTGTCCACAACCCAGCCTGTCCCGTGCCTTGGTCCCTGGGGCTGCCATGAACATGCCTCAGTCACTCGGCACCCAGTCACTGTCCCCGGAGCCACCATCCCTGGGGACTCCTGTAGAAGGGTCTGGAGCCGTAGCACCACCTGAGCACTGCTGGCCAGTGCGTCCTACTCTGCGCAATGAGCTGGATACCTTCTCTGTCCACTTCTACATCTTTTTCGGTCCCAGCGTGGCCCTTCCACCTGAGCGCCCAGCTGTGTTTGCCCTGAGGCTGTTGCCAGTGCTGGACAGTGGGGGCGTCCTTAGCCTGGATCTCCAGCTCAATGTGGTATGTCCTGGAAGGGGTGGTCTCCCTGTTGGGGAGTCTGAAGGGCAGAGCCACGGGGGGCAGGGCCCTGTCTCCCTCAGGAAGGAGGTCTGTCCAGGTCGCTTTTGTGCTTTTCTCCAGTTCTCCACACAGTTCTGGTCAACAAGTGATCCGGGGACTCACTGTCCTGTGATTCTGCACCTGCCAGGCCTCAGAGTGGCCAGTCCTGAAGGCTGGCCTCCTGCTGGAGGCTGATCTCAGTGCTGGGCAGCCTGTGTAGACAGCTGATGGTGTCCCTGATGGTCCACCAGGGTTGCTTTCGTGAACTCCCTCTGAGTTTTGTTTTGTCTAGAAGTTGTGTCTAGCAAATCCACATGTGCCTTGTTCTCGGTAGAGTCTTTAGAGCAGTTTTAGATTTATAGAAACAATGAGCAGTAAGTAACTGACCGGGTCTGGGAAACTAGCTCAGGGGATAAAGTACTTGCCCTTCAAGCACAAGTACTTGACTGTACATGCGTCTATAATCTCAGCACTGAGGAGATGGAGCAGGGTGGTCGGTGCCTGGGCCAGCTGGCCTACTTGGTGAGTTCTAGGTCAAATGAGAGGCTGTTTTAAACCAAGGTAGATAGCATTTGAGAAATGATACTTAACATCGACCTCTGACTTCCACATGTACATACACACACAGATACAAAGACAGTAGAGATTCCATATATGTCTCCCTTCCCCATGCAATTTCCCTGATTACTAACAAATTACCTTAAAGCTGTGCATTGGTGACAACCCTATCCTATTTTAACAACCCTTCAGATAGTTCCCATCACTCCCACAAGCCACCTCAGTGTCCCGGGGCCCTCGTGTTTGGACTTCTCTCCACCTGACACCCATTCCTCAGCTTATACTTAGAGTGGTCATTATGTCTCCAAAATTGATGATTCTGAGCTGGTCTGGCCAGTATGGCAGGCAGGCAAGCTGTCTGTCTATCTGTCTGTCTGTCTGTCTGCCTGCCTGCCTGTCTGCCTGCCTACCTACCTACCTACCTACCTACCTACCTACCTACATCTATCTGTCTGTCTGTCCGTCTGTCTGTCTGTCTATCTCACTATGTAGCCATGCAGGCCCAGAACTTGCTATATAAACCAGGCTGACCTCAAACTTACAAAAATCTGCCTGCTTCCGCCCCCTAACATTGAGATTAGGTGTACACTGGCACCCAGCTAAGCCTTGCATTCATGCATCTTGATAGCAAGTTTATCCCTGAGTTGTTGCATTCCACCGAGTGCATCTGGGACTGTGGCGGTTGTGAATCCTGGGTCCTCTATTCTTTTCTCCAAGTATTTGTTTCCCCCTCTGGACTATACACCTGGATACTGCCTTTGGCTAGTCCTGTACTAACTTTTACTGAGTATACTTCTGCATATTGCCCTTCCTGGCCTTCGACTTAAAGGAGGGACAAAGCAGTTGTATGGTGCACACTCTTGAGTCAAGGCAGGGACAGGGTGCATTGTTTGGTGAGAATGTAGCTGAAGAAGGGGATGTGTGGGGCAGGAGAGATGGCTCAGCGGTTAAAAGCACCGACACCTTGTCCTGAGTTCAATTTCCAGCAACCACATGGTGGCTCACAACCATCTGTAATGAGATCTGATGCCCTCTTCTGGTGTGTCTGAAGACAGCGACAGTGTACTTGTATACATAAAATAAATAAATCTTAAAAAAAGGGGGGTCATGCATGATGCTGTACATACATAGTCCCAGCACAGGAGGCAAGAGGATTGGAACCCTGGTTACATAGTGAATTTCAGGCCAGGACAGCCTGGGCTATGTGAAATGCTGTCTCAGAAATTCCAAAAATAATAGTTAAGCATTTAGTTGAAGTCTCCCCCCGCATAGATGCTGCTTCCCTGGAGACTACCAAATTGAGGTGTGCTCACAAATGTGGGACCTCCCTGAGATCCCTTCTTCAGTTATTTTTCTATCATGATTTAAAAACTTCTCATATGCATTTATTTTTATCCTGATTTTATGTATCAGGCTGCTTCAAACCCTTCTGTAATGAGATGTGCTAATGCTATCCTGTTTCCTGTTTCTTCCTCATAGACAACCCGTCACCTCCACACCTGGAGGTGTTTGCTTTTTTTTTTTTTTTTTTTTTTTTAATCCCAATCAGATTGCTATATTTAACATTTAATCTCTCTGGCCTCTATTCAGTTCTTGGGGTTTAATTTTTTTTAGTTTATTTTAGTCATCAGAATGCTTTGCCTGCACATAGGTCTGTACACCATATGCATGCCTGGTGCCTGAGGACGTGGTGAGCCTCCATGTGGGTGCTGGGACTCAAACCCACGTCCTTCTCCAGAACAGCAAGGGCTCTTAACCACTGAGCCAACTCTCCAATCCCAGAATACATTTCTTAAGAAGCCTCTTACCTGCAGCCCCAGGGCTAGGCAACTGGGAACTTTAAAATTTTCCTTTATCCACGGCTACTTTCTGCATCTGGCACCAGGTGCCCAATTCCTTCCATACACTAGATAGGCTGAGCCAAGGTGCCTTCTCTTCCAAAGGGGAGATTCAGAGGCGGGTCTTGCTCTCTCTTGGGCTTTGAAAGAGTCTGGCTGTGAGGGTCTAATGGTTTTCATACTCCTAAGTTTTGATGGGTTGATCCTGGAGAAGTGGGCCCACTCTCCAGGAAGAGAATCTGGATGTCTAGCCACAGAGAGTGGGAGAACTGATAGCTGCGTAGTAGCGGCCCACCCATCCCCAGGGTCTGACAGCCTCATTTGCATATACACCTTGCTCAGAGCTCTCTGCTCCAGGAAAATGTAACAGTATTCGGATGCCTGACTCATGAGGTGCCCTTGAGCCTGGGAGATGCTTCTGTGACCTGTTCCAAAGGTGAGGAGGGGGTTGGGGAGTAGGGGGCCTTGGTGCCCCTTAAAACGGGCGTGGGGTGGCGGGAAGTCAAGGTGTTCCCAGACGTGGGTCCTGACTCCTTGATGACCACGCCCCCTTCTCTCTCCTGGTCTCTTCTACCTTTAGAGTCCCTGGCAGGTTTCCTTCTCTCGGTCAGTGTCACCTCCAGAGTGGCCAGGCTGCGAATCCCATTCCCACAGACGGGGACCTGGTTCTTGACCCTCCGTTCTCTGTGCGGAGTAGGACCTCGGTGAGCAACACCGGGCACAGTCGGGGCTGGGTTGGGGCGGCCCTGGCCTCAAATAACCAGGAGTATATATGCTTGCAGGTTCGTGCGGTGCCGCAATGCAACTGCTGAAGTGCGGCTGCGCACCTTCTTGTCCCCGTGTGTGGATGACTGTGGGCCCTATGGCCAGTGCAAGCTGTTGCGCACCCACAACTACCTGTACGCGGCCTGCGAGTGCAAGGCTGGTGAGCGGGCTGGGGTGGGGAGCAGGCTAGATGGGGGCTTCTTGGGCATCAGGGTGGCCAGCAAGGGTGCCCTGAGAAAGTGGGTATGGGGATAGGGTGAGTGCAATTGCCTGATGAACCCACGGGTGCCTTCTGTCCTCTCCCCCTTTACCCTCCCCTCTGGCAGGGTGGCGGGGCTGGGGCTGTACAGACAGTGCGGATGCGCTCACCTATGGATTCCAGCTTCTGTCCACACTCCTCCTCTGCCTGAGCAACCTCATGTTTTTGCCACCTGTGGTCCTGGCCATCCGGAGCAGATATGTGCTGGAAGCTGCCGTCTACACCTTCACCATGTTCTTCTCCACGGTACGCAGGGGAACTTACTTCACTGTGTTTTTTTTTTACGACAGGGTGGAGAGAGTCTACATTTTTACCACATTCCTTGACCCTCCAATTTGAGGATGTTTTCTAGAGCTGTACTCTCCTCCCAGTGACTTACAGAAATTGAGTGTTTTTTGTCAGGCATCTTGTGGGGTAAATGGCCAGAGCTGTTTACAAGCTGACCTAAGGATAGAGCTTCGCATCCCCCACACTACCCACAGAAGGTAGAAGAGACACCGGCTAAACATACTGAATGAGCCTCGTGACTGTGGGCTTGAGTTTTCTCTGAAACCATCATACAGCCTCTGCATGGAGGCGTCTTCACTCTCAGTGAGCCAGCCTCCTCTGCTTGCGGTCTCCATTGCTCTTTCAACCCCCTCATTCTCCTTTGTTTGTTTGTTGGTTTATTTATTGAGGTAGAGTTTTAATCTATAGACAAAGTTAGCCCAAGCTCCCCATGTAGCCCAGGCTGGCCTTAAACTCTTAGTACTCCTACCCTAGCCCTTGTGAGCTGGGGTTACAGGCGGGTGCCAGTGGTTTCTGTCTGTAGCGTGTTCACATTCATGACATAAAAGCTTGTCCTCCCATTCAGTCACATTGGCCTTCTTGATTTCCATGATAACTTTTGGAAGGCAGAGGGGGTCTTTATATTGAGTTTATCAGAAACCTGTTTTAAAGAGCCTTGAGAACTTTGTCCTGAGGCATCATGGGAAATGGCAATGTGATATAAAATCCCAGCTCAAAGGATGTATGGGGTGCTTGTTTTTTTGTTTTTTTGTTTTTTGTTTTTGTTTTTTGTTTTATTTTCGAGACAGGGTTTCTCTGTATATCCCTGGCTGTCCTGGAACTCACTCTGTAGACCAGGCTGGCCTTGAACTCAGAAATCTGCCTGCCTCTGCCTCCCAAGTGCTGGGATTAAAGGCGTGCACCACCAGTGTGCCACCACCGCCCTGTTTGTTTTGAAACAAGATATCAGTCTATATCTCCGTCTGGCCTGGAAGTCTCTGTATAGACCAGGCTAGCCTCATACCAACAGAGATCCGTGATCTTTACCTCCCAGTGCTGAGATTAAAGGTGTGCACTCCATACCCAGTTAGATTTGTAGTTTTAAGTCTCCTTGTTCCCATTATAGAATCTTAGCAGTTCCTTCTCTGAGGTTTCCAGCTTCTTAGAGCAGAAAGGTTCATGCCACAAGCAAGCCTCTCTGATAGGAACAGCAGAAGTACATCCCCTATGTAACTTAGCTCCCTAATAGGTTTGTCCCCAACAAGATCTTATCATCTCAATGGTTTTTTTTGGCAACTTGTGACACACAAGGACTACCTGTGAGCACTGCAAAACTCTTAAGTGGATTTTTATTCTCCATGAGTTCTGGCAACAAGAATATCACAAAAGATCTTATCTGTATGATATCTCAGTGAGCCAAAGAGCCTGACAGTCTGACCTACCTCCCGTGGCCTACAGAGGAAGGGGAGGGTGGCTGCCTCGGCTCACCTTAGACCTGTACACACATACTGTGACACACGCGCACACCACTATACAATGTCATTGAAAAGCTGAATATTGAAAATGTCATTATGTGCTTTCCTGGTATCCAGATTACAGAAATTGTACCCAAGGCCTCGGAGAACCTAGGGGACATATGTGTCCCAGTGAAGGTTGTGGGGTCTTCCTGGGTGCTCAGCTGCAGAGGAGCAGAAGAGGCTGCAGCCATGGCACCAGATGGGACCAGTGTACCCCAGCTTAGCTGGCTCCTTTTCAGGCCTGGTCTGATAGCAGCCCTCCCTTTATATCAGATTCCCTTCCTTCTCAGTGGCTGGGTGCCCTGCCACTGTTGCTCACAGGCCCCTCCCCCAGCTGCTGTGCTGCCTACTCACTCTTGGCCTCATGGAGATCTAAAGTGACTCAGAATTAGTGAGAACACCTTAGTGTAGCCGGAGCTGTAAGTGAACAGAGCCACTCTTGTACTTTGTACAGCATTCTGTCCGGGGACGTTCTAGGCAGGTGCCTTTTTCTGAGATATGATGGCATGTCAACCTGAAAGAGACCTTCCCCCGGAGGAACTAGAGGAGCCAGCCTCGTGGTCTTTCACATCACAAGAAGAACACCCACTTTTATAAGATTTATTGTTTTTGTGTGCATGAATGTTTGTGTACCATGTAGTCAGTGCCCATGGAGGCCAGAAGAGGGCCTTGGCTTGTCTAGAACTGGAGTTACAGGGAATGTTGAGCCACCTTGTAGCTCCTGGGAACTGAACTGAGGTCTTTGGCAAGAGCAGCTTGTACTCTTAGCTGCTAAGTTACCTTTCCAGCCTCAACCCCCACTTTCTTAAAAAAACAAAGCTCAGCTGTGGTGTGAGAGTGGAAAGCTGTGGCTTTAAGGTGCTAGCAGGAAGCCCTCCCCCCCTAACCCTGTTCTCTCTGGGCTCCCATTCTAAACTAAGAGTTTAGATTTACTCATTTCACAGATGTGCCTCTTGAAGGACAATTGACAGTACAAGGATTGTCCATGAATGTTCTCTTCCTCGTCTTAAAATCTTCTAGGACAGTTCACCCCAGGCAGTGGTGTGCTGGTACTTACCTGGGGCACTGGAGTGGGCAGCAAATCTATCAGGACTTTATAGATATAAACTATTCTCCTAAAAGTAGGCCCAGAACGTAGCTCGTGATTCTGTATGCAGCTAAGCAGTTCAGATAATGAGATCAGAAACTAACAGCTCCTGAGCATGTTCTGGTAACACTGCTGATAAAGCCCATGACTGCACTGAGAGGGACATTTAGTTCTTGTTTTGTGTCTGTGGATGAAGGGAAGTTAAATGTGCTACCCAAGGTGAAGTGAATGGTTGAGCCTAGGCTCTCGCTTAGCTTGGCCCCACTTACCTACATACAGCACTCCCCGACACGAATCCACACACTTCTCCTGTGACCTCAGCTTCCCAGAACTCCTGGAGATTAGAGAAATACAGGGGTTAAGTGTAGCACTTCTGGCCAAGTTTTTCCAACTCTCCCCCATTTTTCCTCCTCCTCTCCCTCCCTCTTTCCCTGGAAAGTGAGCATAAGCTACAGCTGAGCCATATCCCAAACCCCTCAAAATTCTTAAAAGATTAGAGTTACTTAGGAAATGTAACCATTAGAGTAAGTAAGTAAACGTTTTAGTACGCTAGCTGGGCAGCCCATGCCACGCGCTTTTGCTGCTGCCTGAGAGCCCTATGATCAGGAGCCCGAAGGCTCAGATAGGAGCCCACATCCTCAGGCTGTATCTAGCCTTCTTTGTTGGTTGCAGGCATCCTGGCTTCAGGCTCCATTTCTTGTTACCCCTCCTCTTCCTCAGACCATCACAAATAATTCTCCATGACTCTTGCCAAGTGATCCTAAGACACAGAAAAATAAGTGTGCAGCACTAAATCTCAGCGCATCCTGAGTACAGATTCCCTTAAAGATGTCTGCGTCTTTAGATTGGCACCTGAATACCCTATTTTGAACCACTGGATAAGCTATGTATTTATAAATTTAAAAATGTAAAATTCTACAGTTTAGTTAATCTTTCCAGACCACTTCATGTGTAGCGTACAGCGTAAGGAAGTAGTAGGCATACATTAGGACGAGGTTAGCAGAGCAAGTCTGTCTTAGTGCCCCTCCCTCCCTACCCCATGCCTGCAGAGAAGCCATGGGAGAAAGGCCCGTGACTCCCTTAGGCATGTGCTCACTCCGCTTGTGGTGCCTCCACTTTACCCATGTCTTACTGTGTTGTGTTCTTCCTGGTCTGAGGTGAAGGATTTACCACAAGTCCCACTTCCTGAATCTGTTGAGCTTTCTTTTCTGCATGCTCCAAAGCAGGTGAAAGATGTTGATTAGGCCTGAAATATAAAATTCATGCCTGAAAAGTAAAGCTAAGCCAGAAACCAGTTAGATTTGTTAGATTACCCAATGGCTCGTAGTTTTTTCATCTATTTTTGAAAGAGGAAGACTAGCCATATAGCTGCCTGTAATCCTAGCACACAGGATGCTGAGACTGGAGGATTGCTGCAAGTCTGAGGTCAGCTTGAGCTGCACAGTAAGTTCTAGGCCAGCCTGAGCAACAGAGTCCGACGCTGTCTCAGAATGGCTGAGACATTGTCGGGGGACAGATATTTAGAAAACATTTCCCAATGAATCCATATTCAAGCATTAATTCTTCATGGTTGAGGAGAGGAGGGTCATGTCCCTTTGCTGCATGGTATCCTAATGTGAGGTGAGTTATGAGGGTGAAGCCTAGTTCAGAGCCCGAGGTTGCCTAAGAGACCAGAGCCGGATTCCATGGAGGCCTGAGATGGGGTTGTTGATGAGATTCAGCAAGCATGAGGGTAAGGGTTGGGACTGGCCTCAGCTTCATATCTCAGCTCCTGGCTGGGTCCTTTCCATAGCATACATATCCCAGAAGCGGGGCAAGGACGATGAAGGGCCAGTGTCTGAGCTACCGAACACATTTGGCTGGAGAGCAGACCAGACCTCATTGCCATATTCTTCTGAAGGATGAGAAGAGTCAGGGCTAGAGAGATGGCTCAGTGGTAAGAGCGTTGGCTGCTCTTGTAGAGGACTGGGTTTGATTCCTAGCATCCACATGGTGGCTCACAACTAACTGCACTCCAGTTCCAGTGCATTCTCTGCTCTCTTCTTATGCCACTGTATGCATGCGGCACACAGACATACCTACAGGCAAACACCATACACAGAAATAAATCTAAAAAATAAAGGAAGGAATGAAAGAACCAGACATTCTAGCATTGCTTATCAGTGACCTTTGACCTCTGCATCCCTGACGGAGAAGTAGCCCCCCTGGGGTCTTTCTTTGGTTTCATAGCCCTGGACTTGGGCCCTATTAACACCTGTTATTTCTCCTTACAGTTCTATCATGCCTGTGACCAGCCAGGCATTGTGGTTTTCTGTATCATGGACTACGATGTACTTCAGTTCTGTGATTTCCTGGGTTCCTTAATGTCCGTATGGGTTACTGTCATTGCCATGGCTCGTTTGCAGCCTGTGATCAAGCAGGTTAGTTCAGAGTATGTCCTGGGAGACAAGCATAGCTAACCTCTATTTAAAATCCACTCCTGCTTGAGACTTTCCCCAGTGCTGCCATATTCTGGCCCAGTCCTGGAATCTTCTCTCTGTAGGTGCTGTATCTGCTTGGGGCTATGTTGTTGTCCATGGCTCTGCAGCTTGACCGGCATGGACTTTGGAACCTGCTTGGACCCAGTCTCTTTGCCCTTGGGATCTTGGCTACAGCTTGGGTAAGAGTGGAGAGATCTATGAAAGGCCAAAGAGGGAGCAGGAGTAAATACAGGGTGCTGTCTATTTGGTCCCCTTACAGTTTAAGGTAGCCTTACATTCTGTCACCATCCCCTGCTGTCCACAGTGGCCACTCAAGTCTTGGCAGGTGCCACCTAGGGCTCAGGGGAAGTGTGAACTGGCTCTGGCTTGGATTCCTGAATCCCATTTCTCTGCTTCCCCCAGACAGTTCGCAGCGTCCGGCGCAGGCACTGTTACCCACCAACATGGCGTCGCTGGCTCTTCTACCTGTGCCCAGGCAGCCTGATTGCCGGCAGTGCCGTCCTCCTGTATGCTTTCGTGGAGACCCGGGACAACTACTTCTACATTCATAGCATTTGGCATATGCTCATTGCTGGCAGTGTGGGCTTCCTGCTGCCTCCCCGTGCTAAGACTGACCGTCGGGTCCCTTCTGGAACCCGGGCCAGGGGCTGCGGTTACCAGCTGTGCATCAATGAACAGGAGGAGCTGGGCCTTGTAGGAGGGACCACTGTCAGCAGCATCTGTGCCAGCTGAGAGGGGCTTTGGGCCAAGCTCTAAGGGGATATGAATCCTGCCTAGGGTTCCTCTTGGGGCTGTGGAGCCCACCTAGGTACAAGGGACAAGTTGTGTTTCTTAATGACACAGTCTTTCTCAAGGATGACTGTTTTCAGGGACCAGGAGGCTCTCCTAAGACATGGAGAATTTCTTAAGAGCCTAGAGTCTTCCTGTGTTTATGGAGTCCTTCTTAAGGATGAGCTATGCAGGACACTGAGCCCTTGAGGACTCAGCCCTAGAGACTAGGGAGTCCCTAGGGGTGTGGAACCCTTCCCAGGGATAGGGAGCCCTCCTACAGACATGAGATACTTCCCAAGGAGACAAATTTTCATCAGCAGTGTGTCATCAGTACAGAGGGAAAAGGATCCATCCTGGAGAAACCAGAGTTTCCCAGTGGCTCAGCAGTATTGGCCTTGGGCTGCTGTGAGAGAGAGAGCAAGAGAGAGAAAGAGAGAGAGAGAATGTGAGTGAGAGAGTGTGCGAGTTTGAGCTGGGACTGCCAGGCAGCTGGCTGGTCCTGATGTGGAACGGGGAGCCTGGGATGTCTCCAATGAAGTGTGTGCTGAGTCTGCGCTGCCTTTCATTCCCTTGTGTGGGTCAGGGTGTGGGAAAATGGGGGAGGGACATTGAGGAAATCCTGAGAGTGACAGGGACCTTCCTGGAGAAGGTGCTGGAAGTTGCTGTCTCTGGTTTCTGCCCTGTGGCTTGTACAGCAGCATCCCTCTCATCTGGTCCCCATGTTTAATTCCAAATACTCCCTGACGCCCATTTCCCAATTGCTATGGATCCTAGTCTGAAGTAGTGAGGGGGGTGTGTATGTCCGTGTGTGCGTGTGCTTGCTGTGTACATACAGAGATGAATTAGTGAGACGGGCTTCCCCCATGACGCCTACACCCTCAGAGAAGGAAGCTGAAGTGCCAGGAAATTAGAGTAACAGGTGCAGATTTCAGGCGTAGAAGGCACCACAAGAACGGAACTACTATTTTAAGCTTCCATTTTTTTTTTCTTGCATGCCAAAAATAATCTTGTATAAATTGAGATTTCTTTTCTGTGTGTGCGTGTGTGTGTGTGTGTGTGTGTGTGTGTGTGTGTGTGTGTGTGCGTGTGTGAG
>JADRCD010188702.1:7021-25182 GCA_019843815.1 Montemys delectorum | reverse complement strand
TGTAAATAGCAGTAACTAGTTACTAAGGACTACCTTTTGACACACCTCTGGGCATTGTTGGGAGCAGATGAAGTCCCGAGTGATGTGTGTTACAGAAATACCCAAGACCTATGGAAATAGAAGAACCATTGACTTTTAGCTAAAACCTCTGTGTGCAGAAACTGTTAGCCACAGCTTCCTCTTCCAAGCTGACTGCTCCCCTACAGAGACCTCCTACTCAGGTTGGCTACCCTCCCTCCTCTGTAGCTGTGTATAATCAATGCATGCTGTTTCCAGGTTGCTGCTGGGGCATCTGCATCAGGGTGTATTGGCACTTGAGCCCAGTTTTTCCATATAGGGGTCTGTGAACCTGTTCTTTTCTTCATTCTCTTATGACCCTGGTCAGGTTTCCAGAACCAAGCTATGCAGGTTAAGATAGGACGTGCCTGTGAGGGAGCCTCTATGTTGGGCTGAGGTAAGAAGACCATTCTCATGAGTGTGCCACCATCCATGGGCTGGGGTCCTGGACTGCACAGGAAGGAGGAAAAAAGGGAGGCCACCAGCATTTTCTTCTTCCTGGTTGTGGATGCAATGGGACTTGCTGCCTCCTGCCTTCAGATGTGTCCAGAGGGAATCCCGACAATATTGTATGCATTAGTATACTAGTTACTCCTGTGATGTGGGGAGGAGGCCGATAATGCCAGTGATTAGGATTGAGTTGGCAGAGGAGGAGACAGGGAGGTGTAAACAAAAGGGGTAAGGGATGAGGGATGAGATACAGAGGAAAGAGCAATGAAACAGTTTGGGCTAAAAGGAGAGAAGGGAAGAAATATGGTTAGGTAGCCCAGGGCAACCCCATGTGTCAGGGAACTGAAACACAGGAACTGTTGCCACGCCCACTCGTCTACTCCAGGAAAATCCAAATGTCAGACCTGAAAACTTGTTCACGGATCAGAGGCATACAGCTTCAGAGAAGCTAGCTATCCTCCAGGAATTCATTCGTTGGTGTCTCCTAACTCAGATGTGTTCCAGATTGGTCTCTGCAAAAGTCTATGGAGAGTTTTGCATGCTTTCTTTATTCAGGCATATATGTGCCCCCAAGAAATTATTTATAAATAGCTAAAACTAAGATTAAGCATTGTTCCCTGGCCACCACAGCATTCCAACAGATCCTAATTGATGCCAAGCTGTTGTTGGCTTGGAATTTTCACATGGAAGCTGCTTTTTCAGACAGGGTGTCTCCAGAGTTATCGATAGAAGACCAAACATTGATGTTTATTATAAACAAAGTTAAATTAGAATTCTCAGAGCAGTCACACACACACACTGCACAATTGCTTTACATAATTGAGAGAAGTTGAAGGGCTTCTATCACTAATGTTTATGTTACAGCCAAGGGCATTCTTAGGAGCTGCTAGAATGGGATCTCCTGGTGCTTGCCTCTGACAGACCCAAAGAATTAGCTTGGGGCTGCCAAGATAGCCCAGTGGGAAAGGTTACCACTGCTCTTCTGAAGGAACCATTCGCACCTGGCTGGTTGATCTTACTGACTTTGATGTGGCCACCACATGCCTTCGTGATTTCTGTCTTCGCCCTGACCATTTGCCTAACTTCCTTTCATTTTCTGTATACTGCATAAGCCTGACTTTTACTTTGTGCAAATACACTCAGATTCTGCACTTCCTTGTGTTGTTTCTGTTTGTCATCCCGACAAAATTTTTGCCCACTTGGCCAGAGCTCCACTTATCCCAAGGATCAGGGAGGCCCACAGCAATCTAGTCCGTGGCAGACTGTGAAAGGCAGACTAACTGTGTTCTTAGGATAGAAAATGAAAGTGGAGAGAACAAGGAGAAAGAGAAGAGGTAGACAAGGACAGGGGTGGACAGAGGTGCCCAACTAAGCTGACACTGAAAGAGAGAAGGGGTGGACGAGACCAGCGGTGCCTAGCTAAAGAAAAGGGGTGGACAAGGTCACAGGTGAACAGAGGTGCCCAGATAAGCTGACCTAGTCAGTGAAGCATGGATAAATGTCAGAGGAGAAAGTACTGGATGGAGTAGAGGGTGCAGATTGGGGTACAGAATGCTGAGTTTCGCAAAGTATGAATGCCGCCTGGGCTAGGTGTGGGCTTCTCAGGAGTGTCTCAAAGGTCCTGCCTGGGCTCTCAGTGATCTGGTCTGTTCTCTTAAGATCAATCACCAATATCGGCACGATCAAGACAGTGGTTCTGGAGAAAAGTGTTGAGTGTCACACCTGCCCCATGGCAGTCTTGTCATCACCGGTCAGGTTGTAGATGCAGGCCCCAGCTTGATGCAGTCATCTTGTTGCAGACATCTTGTAAGCTACTCTTAGCTAATGTGAAAGTTCCCCTTCAGACCCAGACTCTGACCAGATCCGAAGGTGAGTGCTCACTCTATAGCTTTGACTCTGTCCCTTTCTTACAGCCTTGGGAGTTCTGTTGGCCAGGTTTCAGTGTCTGCTACTATAACATGCATTCTGAGTTCCCCAGGAGTCCTGTTCATGGAGAAACTGAGGTCACACCTAACCCCAAGTCAACAGGGATCTTTTAGAATGGTTGCCCTTAAGAGTTCCCGTGTGTGCTGTGTAGAGAGGATATTTCCCAGCCTCTTTCCTTCTGCTTGTGTTGTTGCCCCACCCCTTCTATCTCCAGTCTATTTCTCTATCATGTAAAGTACTTATTACTGAAAGTCTCGGTGCAGATTTTCCACCCTGTCTTTAGCTATGGCTCCCAACAGTCTCGGGGCTTCCCCTTTCTGGGAGCATGGAGCTCTCCACACTGAGCCAGTCTATCTGTAATGAGATCTGGACTTTCCCTTCTGCTTTACAAATTTCCCCATTGACTTTGCTATTACAACTTGAGATACTGAGATCTCAACCACCTAGCTGAGAACTGTTGCCCAATATTTCCCAACTTATTCCATTGAGGTAGTAGTAGACAGTCCTGCCTATTCTCTACTATCTTCCTTCCTGAATTTCTTGGATTTGATGTCTGGTGGTCATGCATAAGTAAGAGAATAACTTAATTTTCTGTATGAAATATGATGCATGGTTGTAGTGTAGGGTGTGGTATGTAGGGGAATATTGTGTCCACAGCTTGGTTTCTGCCTCCATTGTCTCAATAAAATGAAAACTCTTAGAAATTACAACATGCATATAAACTTGAAACTTTTTGCAAAGAATATATATATTCAAAATTGTGAAGTATAAATCAAGGACCTTTTTTCTTTAAGACCTGTTCTCTCTGAGTTTGAGGCCATCCTGCTCTACAAAGTGAGTTCCAGGACAGCCAAGACTATACAGAGAAACCCTGTCTCAACAAAACAAAACAAAACAAAACAAAACAAACAAACAAACAAAAACCAAACGGACCAAAAAAAGACTTGCTCTCAAAAAGCCCCCCAACTGGTCTTAAACTCCTTGTGTTCTGAGATAACTTTCATTTCCTGATCTTCTGGCTCCACTTCCCAAGTGTTGTGCTTATAGGTGCTGCCACCATAAATCCTCTAGGACAGAAGACTTCTAAGACCCATATCAAGTTTTCACATGCAGATATATTTCAAAACATTCAAACCCAAAAGCTTGAGAATGGACACAGGACAGTCTGGTTGTTGCCTACAAATACAAACTGGGGTGATATCTGAGGGCCTTGCCTATCCAGGAGTCATAGCAAATCAAAACAAAAGAGGAGTTCAGAAGCACAGATGATACACACTAGTTGCTGGATAAATGTTAAAGCTAACTTTTGTTTTCTTCAGTCCTGTTTGTTTGGGACAAGATCTCACTGTGTAGACTAGTCTGGCCTGGAACTCATAGAGATCTCCTGTCCTGCTTCCCGAGTACTGGTATTAAGAGCATGTGCCACCATCTGAGGATGACACTGACTATTTAGACATGAAGTGAAAATGATGATAAACCACAGTCAGCACAGACTGTGTAGATCATGCTGGATTAATCCAGTCTGTTGCCATGACAAGGAATATTTGAAAAAGGAGGGAACACTTTTCCTTCCAGCAAAGCAATTGACAAAATCCTTCAGTGTGTTGCTATTTCCACTGATAATCAACCTGGATCTTGAACTGGAGATGTTAATTGGTTGGCAGTAGTACTTGCCTAGCATAGACAGACCACAACATTCAATCCCCAGCACGACTTGCCCACAATCACAGTATTTGGCAGGTAAAGTCAGGGAATCAAAGATTGAAGTCACCCTCTGAAAAACAACAATTTGAAGGCCAGCCTAGGCTATATGAGAGACCCAGTCTCAAAAAATCCAAACCAAACAGAAACCCTAGATTTTATGATACACTGACAGTTTCCTTCTCAATCCTGGCTTGGTTATAATCTTTCTGGATATCTTTACAGATAGATACTTTTTCTCTGTAGGCACATATTTTTCACAACCTACTTTAATAAGGGTTCAACCTCCCCTCTAGCCCACCACCCACCAGAAGTAGGGGAAAGGAAAAAGTTAGGATACAAGGGAAGTAGACCTGTTCAGAAGCACTTCTTTGGGGTGGTTGCAATCTTTGTTGTGCTCAGTGGAGTCCACTCACAAACACCAAACATGAATCAGTAGCTATAGTCCAGTCCACTCAGCAGACACCACACATAAATCAGTAAGGTCAGTTCAATCCAGAAAAAACAGTAAGGCTTATCAACTGGCCTGAGTCCTAGGAAGCAGCAAGAAGCCACAGAAATCGCACGTGAAATTCTTCTGTGAGTTTCTCTGTATGAAGTCACCACAAGAGAAGCTCAGCAATACAAGGTAAGGTAAACTAATACATGCATGTCATCAGCGAAGACTAGCAAGGCAGAGCAAAGTAAACCAATGCTTGAGCTCCCACTGTCTGTTGGGTCATATTTATCTTAACTTCTGGATATCACTCATACTTTCGTGTGTTTGCTATAGCAAAACATCCTTTAACCTGTGTCTGTTTCAGCAAAACATTCTTTCACCTGTGTGTCCCAGCAAAACATCATTATAACCTGAGTCTCCAAAGAAACCAGAAGTTTCCACTTTGCTTCTCACTGAGAGAGTCCAGATTCTTGTTTTCTCAAATAAACAATTAGTTGTAAACATATGGTTGCGGCAGAATCAGGGACAGTTTCATCACGAAAATTACTTCCAAGGGGGAGAGTATGCCAAAGTGAATCGCTCAAGGGACCACAAATGGAAGAATGATGCTTTATTGACCAGGATTCCACAAGCCTCCTAGCCAGTGGAGAGGCAAACATGCAAGGTGGAGAATGAAACTGGAGTCAGTACAATACTTGAAGGCACTGGGTCAAGACATTCAGAATCTGACTTTGTGGTCTATTCTTCTTGTGCATATAGTAAAACTTTGGGGAAAGGTTTCCATGGGGCAGTTATCACAACAAAGCTTTAGGCACAGCTACACAGAAACTCCCTAGGAAAGTCGCAAAGCATCTGTGGATTTTGCAATAAGAATGAGTTCTATTGACTGACACACAGAGCTCAGGGTCTAGAGAGGAAGAATCAGTGATAAATACAGGCATAGATTCTATTGGTGGAGGACGCTAAGTACTTGGGACATCTTTCACAGGGATAGGTTCTATTTGGTGAAAGATAAAGCCAGGCATTACGTCCTGACAATGCTTAGAATGTTGGGGAGAGGATTCAGGTGGAGAGTGGACCCTAAATAAATAGCAAAGGATCACCAGGTGGTCGTTTGATCACTTTCACTATGGCCTTCCAGGTGACCAGGCCTCATTCATTTCATCCTTTGAAGAAAACAGCCTATGTAATTGACAATCCTGGTTTCTCCAGTGTTTACTCTAAGCTGTGCTTCCTACCATGTATGGCTCACTTGCATAATGTGGAGATTCTGGTTCATTTGCATAATGTAGGCCTTCAGTGCATTCACTGTTACACATAGTTCTAAATATAATTTCATGCACCTAGTATCTTCTGAAAACACTAAGCTCCACCAAGGAAGGAGTGTATGTACTCTAATGAGCTGTGAGTTACCCTCACATACCCTCTACACTTCCTAAGAACCTGCACTGGAATATGCACAAGTTTTAACCAGAATGGGGAGTTTCCAGTCTTTCTTTTTGCCAAATTGGGTTTTTTCCCACACTTTTGTGGAAGGCTTTAGATAAGGACTTCTGGGCTTCAGTCTCCTCCCTACTCTCCTGCCTCAGTGGCTTCCTGAGATCTTCAATCCTAGAAATCATGCAAAAAATTTGAAGGAAAGTAGTCAATCTTCTATGACTACTTTCATTCAAAAGACAGGGAAACTCTCCTCCTGTTGTGTCTATTGCTTGTTGAAGAGGGCCTGGATCCTCTGTGTGCAGAACTGTCTGGAATACTGGCATCAAACTTGAGTTTAAAACTGCTGTAGTCTCTAAGATATAAATCCTACCAGGAGGGAAAAAGAGATCCAAGTAAGAGTAACATCATTTCACCAACTGGCCCCAGATAGGGTAAAGCTCAGAAAAGCCATGATGATGGATCCCAAGAGAGCCAGTATTGGATATAACTAACTTTTGGACATGAGATTATTGGCAAAATATTTTTTTAAACCATTTTGAACTTGTCCTGATATGTTGACCCAGAACCAGCATCTCCCTTAGAGCAACAAGCAGATTCCCCTTGGGGCTGCCTTTGTGTTTTGAAAAGCAATGGCTACCAAAGAAACTGTCATCACATGCCAGTTACAGCCTTGTCTGAGGAATCTGGGATCTCTGTCGATGGGATTGGCACAGGAGACTACTGAGGAGGTAGCAACTTCTCCTGTTCTAGCACAGCATCAGCAGTGATTCCACGGATAAATAGAAAGGGAACTAGATGAACAGGTCTTTGGTCCTGCGTTTGAGAAGCTCAAAGGGAAGTGCTGCATGCAGAAGTAAAGGAAAACAGTCAGAAGTGGCATCTTTTTAAGGCTAATATGCAGCTCAGTAAGTCTCTTCCCAACAACAGAAAGGACATGAAAGAACACCTGATTAAAAACCCTATTCATCCCTGGGTTCAAATATTTAATCCCAGAACTCAGAACTCAGAAGGCAAAAGCAGGTAGATCCCTAAATTCAGGGTCAGCCTTGGTCAACAAAAGTAAGTTCCAGGCCAGGGTATCAAGCAAACAAACAGCTTCTCAAATTTACAGATGGCTTCAGGAGTGATATATCACCACCCACTGTACTTATGGATCAAGAAGTAAGATTTCTTAAAATGAAGACAAAGGTTAAATGAGAGGCTCGGGATCTACATGCAGAATGTTTGTAATACTCTCTACTTAAAGAAACCCAAGCTCCACTGGCAGAATTTCAGAGTGAGGAGTTATCAGGTGCCCTTAGTCCTATAAGTAGTCATGGTACCAGGGGTCTGACCTCTTTATCTACCTTCCTCTGATCAGGCTAGTCTTCCTCCAGACCAAGTTGTTGAACACCAATAAGACAGTAAGTATCAAAAGCAGTGTCTATGGAGTCTGTTGCATCAGAAAAGTTTGTCCTCAGGAAAAGAGATCCACATTAGAAAATGTCCTAAAGGCCTCAACTATCTTGGTGACAAAAGACAGGATTCTTATCTCTTTCCTTAATGGAGTTTAGCACAATTGAAGGTTTCTTATCATACATCTCACTAATACAAGAAGGCTCTCTGTCACCATGTTTGTAGGTCCCTCTTGAGCTACAGTAACTCCAAGCACTTGGCTCCTGATCTGCTGAGTCTATACTCAGGAAAGATAGTCAGAGGTATTTAGAGCAAACAATTCATTTGCATGTCTCCTGGTATCCTTGAAGAGCTTTTGCTTCTCTTTAGGAATACAACCAAGGACAGGTCCTTCTATCCCATTACTGTGCCTCTGTCATCCATCTTATAGTGACTAGTGTTGCAGTCAAATACTTTTTATTAAAGACAGGGTCTCACTGTGTAGCCCTACCTGTCCTTGAACTCAAAGAGTTCCACCACGTCTGCCTCCTGAGTGCTGGGATTATCCCTGTCACTTATTTTTCTTTAAGTTATCAGCATCAAATTAATTCCAATCCTTATGTGTAGTTGGTTGTCCATGGGAATTGAGAAGAATCCTAAGGGAAGAGATGGGGAGAGGGGTCTCTGAATGGGAGGAAGCATCTCTGTGGCCTCTATGTCAATCTCTCAAGTACACCCAGTGAGGTCTTTCTCCAGCTCAGATGTCCTTGGCAAACCAAGCACAACCTGACCCAGGCTTAGAAACACTAGTTTAAAAGCCCAACACTTCTGGGGACACTCATTCCAAGCCAGGTTTTGAAACAATCGTCAGCATTGTCTCTCCAGGGATCATGCCCCACTACAGCTTCCCCAGGACTAGGATGCCAGTACTACGGATATATCTGAGGCTATGTGTTCCTGCTCCTTGGTGAACAATGTATGCCCACACCCTTGGTGAGAAAATGGTAGTCAATGCTGAGATTCATGACTGATCAAAATGCCAAGTATCAATAATTCTGAGTTCTCAGCTGTGGGTGGGTCATTTGTATCAACCACCACCTTCCAAGACTCAGAGACCATGTTGGAAGAAAGAGCCAGACGGAGAAGCTGGCAGGTGGAAAGAAGAGCTGAATTCCAGATATGAAGCTGTAGTAGACATCAGCTTACAACAGATAGGATTGCCTTCACCAAAACCAGGCCAGTCAACATTCCATGATCAGGAGGGGACAGACCTCCAAGGTCTCACCCCTATCCTAGGGGCTAAGAGCAATTGATTGCTGCTGAGGGAGCAAAGTGTTCATATAGTCAATAGAATAAATAACATAAATGTGAGTCAAGATCTAAAGAGTCCCTACGAGACTGAAGCATTCGATTATATCCATTAAGAGAAAGGACAAAATTTCACAGGGACAAAGGGTTTCCCCTTGGGAACAGAAAACAGTACCGCATTTAAAACTAGTATTGGGTGGTAATGAGTACCTCACTAGAAGTACTTTCCTTGGCCTTGAGTGCTAACTTGGTCAGACATTGGGTATTCAAGAGTGAGAAAGTTACTTCATTCTGGGACTTCAAAGTCCAGTGAGGGACAAGCCAGTAAGCAAGATATCAGATTGTGATCTGACCTGAGGAACGTGTCTCCATATTGGAATTCAGAACTAGTCGCAGCTGAGTGGAGACCTAAAAGAAGAATGGGTGATGAATAAATAAAATTGAGAGAAAGAGCTCTCCAAGGAAACCTGGTAGCACTGCATCTTTCAGTGACACATCTATGTGAGCAGGCACAGCTGTTGAGCCCTGGGAGCCCCAGAGTACCATCTGACATGAGTAGATCACTAGAGAAGTCAGAGAAGAGAGAAGCAGAGGCCAGATCAAGAAGCAGCTTGAGTTTACCCTGGAGGATTAAAACCTTTTAATTACAGGGTCAGATCACAGGCAGGAAATGGATTAAGTGTGGGTTAGCCTGAGAGCAGGGAGATTATATGAGATGCAATTATAGTAAGAAAGCTGGGAGGAATGATAACCCCATGAAATATGGACTGGGGATGAAAAGCACCAGAAAGCCAAAACTGTGAAAGAAACAGACTCCAGAACCTGCCTGACCGGTTCACGGCAGCAGTAGAAGATGAGGAATCTAGCAGAACAGAGTTAGACTCTTAAGCAGCAACTCTGTTTCATTTACTACTCTCAACAACACTGAGATGGGTGTGTGGTAATGTGTGCTGTACAGATGAGAAGATTTAGAAAAGTTAAATAATGTGTCAGAGCTCATGCTAGAAAGTAATCTATTTGATATTTAACCCAGGTCATCTAAACAGAAAGGACTGGACATTTATTTTCACATGTCAATATTAGGTATTAAAGTAGCCAGTGGAAAATATAAAAAATACACATCTTAAGATATCAAGGCCAGATGTGGTGATGCATGCTGTAATTCCAGAACTTTGTGAGTTTGGATTCAAGCCTGATCTACATAGTGAGTTCCAGGAAAGAAAGCAAATCTTTTTTTTTTTTTAAACTTTTATTGCATTATGATGAGAAAAGTTACATGATTTCAATTTATCTGAATTTGTTAACATTTAAAAACATATTTTAAGTAAATAGAATTAAGTCACATTCTTGTTTCCCTTTTGTACCCCTACTCTTCCCAGAGAACCCCACTTCAATACCTACAATATCTTTTTTGTCATATTCCTTAAAATTTATAAAATATTATAACAATACAAATAAGTATTATAAAAGTTGCTTGATACAAAACAATCAATTTAACAGACTTATGTAGATGCTCGTCTACAGCAATAGTGAAAATACACTTTTCTCAATATAAATTTTAAATAGCTCCAAACATATTAACTGTATATTTCAAAATACATCACTACTGGTATTTTCCTAAACAAACATAAATATATAAAGTATTTTTGTTTGTTTTGTATTTAGTAGAGTTTAAAATCTTGGCTCTTACTGTGGTACAAGCCCAAAATAAAAACAATTTTTAGACATTGGACTTCATTGTAATAAGGCTATACTTCAATGACCCTCACATCACCAAAGGATTTTACCTCCATCGGAGCTAAGCTGAGAGTTGAAAGTTCTGCTGCACCAAGAAATGAATTGTAGGCTCGATTTTTGGATACAGACTTCCTGCTATGGTCAAAGCTATTTGACTTGAGTGAGTGACTTTTTTTCTCAGGCCACAGAGAACAGGTTACATTCATTTAAGAAATGGTGTGTGTATTAAGATGGTCTATCCCTAAAGTCATTCACCAACTGTTTCAATGAACAATGGTTCTGCTTGGAGGGTGGTACAGACATTGGGTGAGGATAAGAATTTGGCTCATTAGCTGTGATAATTTGGAAAAACATTCATCTCAAAGACAGAGTAACTTATAAAGTCCTCTTGTTCAAACTTGATACAAGAGTTACAAATGTCAAGCAAAGCATTCATTCTCACTCTTTGTTGTTCTCTTACAAGCCCCTTATGTTACTTGACCTTTTCTCCTTACTGCTTTTAAAATTCTTTCTTTGTTTTGTGCATTTGCTGTTTTGACTATTATGTGGCAGGAGGAATTTCTTTTCTGGTCCAGTCTATTTGGAGTTCTATAGGCTTCTTGCATGTTCATGGGCATCTCTTTCTTTAGGTTAGGGAAGTTTTCTTCTATAATTTTGTTGAAGATATTTACTGGCCCTTTAAGTTGGAGGTCTTCACTCTCTTCTATACCTATTATCCTTAGATTTGGTCTTCTCATTGTGTCCTGGATTTCCTGGATGTTTTGGGTTAGGGTCTTTTTGCATTTTGGATTTTCTTTGACTGTTCTGTCAATGTTGTCTATGTTATCTTCTGCCCCTGAGATTCTCTCTTGTATCTCTTGTATTCTGTTGGTGATGCTTGCATCTATGTTTCCTGACTTCTTTCCTAAGATTTCTAACTCCAGAGTTGTCTCTTTTTGTGATTTCTTTATTGTTTCTACTTCCATTTTTAGGTCCTGGATGGTTTTACTCAATTCCTTCACCTGTTTGTTTGTGTTTTCCTGCAATTCCTTAAGGGATTTTTGAGTTTGCTCTTTAAGTGCTTCTACTTGTTTACTTGTGATCTCCTGTAATTCTTTGTGGGATTTTTTTTGTTTCCTCTTTAAGGGCTTGTACCTCTTTACCTGTGTTCTCCTGTATTTCTTTAAGGAAGTTATTCATGTCCTTCTTAAGTTCCTCTATCAGCATTGTGAGATATGATTTTAGATCCAAATCTTGCTTTTCTGGTGTTTTGGGATATCCAGGACTTGCTATGGTGGGAGTACTAGGTTCTGGTAAAGCCAAGTAGTCTTGGTTTCTGTTGGTAGGATTCTTGCATTTGCCTTTCGTCATCTCTTGATCTCTGGTGTTAGATGTTTTTGGTGTCTCTGACTAGAGCTTGTCCTGTCCCTGCTGCCCTGCAACTCTCCTGCGACTCCTGAGGCCTGTGCCTCCTGGCTGGTCCCACCTTAGAAAGTCACAGGAGAGAAAATAGTGGATCTCACCTGAGTCTCTGGGTTAAAGCACTCTCTGGAGGCAGGCCCTCCACTTGGAGGGAAGGGGCAGAGAGGGTTGCTGATCCACCTCTGTCACTCGGAAGCTGAGAGGATCCTGTCCCTGCCGCCTGGCAACTCCCCTGCGACTCCCGAACCACGTGGAAGATTCGTAAAAATTAGCCAAACACAGATGTGTTTCAATCAGCCATCTTTCATTCATTTCCCTCTGTTACAAGTCAACAGGTAGAATAAATAAGGCAAAACCCCTCCCCCAAGTTCTTCATCGACCTGGATCAATCAGCAACTTCTTCTTCAGTGAGGAAAGCAAATCTTACTTAAAAGTATGAGACTATTCTCTTCTAAGTTTGGGTCTGTACATAAAGTGCATACACATGCAAACATGTTGACATTTGAATCACTGGGCAAAGAAAAAGGTAAGAGAGTAAAATGGCTTATAGTATTCATATGTTCGCTATGCAATGCCCACAGCCAAGGAAGGGGAGAAGTCTTTGCAGGCAATGATCCTGCTGACTCATTTGCACAGAGAACACAGGAGCACATACTGCAGGATGAGAAACAGGTTCCTAGGAAGCACATTGCCTGGGCTTCCAGCATATCTCAAAGCAGAACCGAGAGCCTGGTGTTCTCTGCCTTCACCTCATACTTTTTCTTTCCCTGGGTCACCGCTCTCCTCTGCCATGATGCATGTCCTTGTGCCTGTCTATAATGTGGAATAGCAAACTGCTCCCCTTGCTCTTCAAGGTTGAAATCATTCTCTCCAATCAGCAGCTACCTCAGGACCACCAAGCCTCCACCCTGAACAAGGGCTGAGGCTACAATGGAGAGGCTGCAGCCTGAAGCAGATAATCATCCTTTGGGAAGCAGACTGACCCCTTTAAAGGATAATGGTCTAAGAAACTTCTTTGGCCACCTTGAAGGACCAGAAATGTTTGAATATTTATACTTATTGTCCCCTACTCCGATTGTTCCTCTGTTTAGATCTAAAGCTCAAGTTCATGCCGTGAAGACAGACTTGAGGTCATGGGACACTTCATCCAGTCCTCTACCTCACGTGGCCCACTGCTCAAATCTTTCTCCTTTTCATCACCAAGTACCACTTTAATTGGTTCTTTGGTGACAGGTAGGCAGAAACTATTCTCTTGGGAATCCAAACGGTAGATCTCTGGCTCTAATACTGCAGTGACAAGTGACTAAGGGTTTCAATGGTTAAAGTCTTTGCTATACAAATGTAAACATTTGCCATACAAATGTAAAACATTGTGCCACCTGTAGGCATCATGTTTTTGGGCAGGGTGTAAAGCTTATCTTTGTGTTATTCAAACACAGATTTCTCTGCTCTTGTATCTTGTTTCAACCCAGACAGGGTCTTGCAAAGCTTACAGCAAGAATGTCCAGTCTCAAGTTTGTGTACACAATGCTTACCATTTATTCTATGCCTGTCAATAAATGTTAATCAGCCAATGGCTGGACATAAGAGAGAATAGGGTGGGATTTCTCCCATTGAGGGGAAAGAGGGAGAGAGACAGGGTGGACAGAGGGGGAGGGGGAATTTTGGAGTTGGAGCCACAAGGAAGGAGTCTAGAGAGTATCCATGGAAACAAACCTGAATCCCACAGAGCCAGACCAATAATAAAATGCTAGGATCATGGAAACTCATCTAGAAGGTAGTCAGACTACCTTAGGGGTTAATATAATCATAAAACTGCCTAGATAGTGAGGTGAAGCCTTAAAATAAATCTTACTTTTTTCATGTTATTGGAAACTAGCTAGGATAAATACAGCCTCCATTTTAATTTACTGTTATATTTATGTTAAAATAATTCATTTTACAACCACTATTCAGATCTCCAGCACCTACATAAACACTGGGCAGAACTGTAACTCTGGTACTTCTGTTATATCAAAAGGAAAAAAAATTTTGTATAATAGTTCACCCCATACCTCCACCTCTTCCATTCTGTCTGCCCCTTCTCCCACAATGTTCCCTGAGCCTTGAAAGGGGTGGGCTGTCTGTGAGCCTTTTTTGAACACTGGGTAACCATGCTATGTTATCTCAGCAGTCCCTTCATTTCTAAGTCATTCCAGCAGCAGGCACCATCCAGTATACATTTTTCTCCATAACTAAGACAGGCAGCAGAAATACTAACAGCAATGCTCTATGTGCATAAGAAGCAGAAATGCTTAGAAGGTAACTTGACAAGCCAATCTCATCATTCACATGCCATAATGGCACTGGCGGCAGGTCCATATACGGAGAGAAATTTGAGGATGAGAACTTCATCCTGGAGCATACAGTTCCTGGAATCTTCTCCATGGCAATAATGACCAAGCACAAATGGTTCCCAGTTTTTCATCTGAACTGCCAAGAATGAGTGGCCCAATGGAAAACATGTGGTCTTTGCGAAGATGAAAGAAGGCATGAACATTGTGTAAGCCATGGAGGGTTTTGTGACCAAGAATGACAAGACCAGCAAGAAGATCACCATTTCCAACAATGGACAACCCTAATTTCTTTTTACTTGTGGACATTTTTACCCATTAAACCTTTCCTTGTGTAGCTCAGGAGAGCACCCCCATGTCATCGGCTTGAGGTACCCTGTAATATCTGCTCTTACTGAAGTTCTTTGGGTTCCATATTTTCCTCATAACCCTTCAAGTCTAGCTGGATTGCAAAGTTAAGCTTATGATTATGAATAAAAACTAAATAAGAAAAAAAGAAAGAAAAGAAACAGACAATCACAGTTGTTTATCTAGTCAGTCCCTGTGAGCCTCCTAGCCAGAGGTTTTCCTACTGGCTTGGAGTACCTACCAGATATTAATTCTCTCCTGTGGAGAGGACCTTAAATCCCATTGTAAAGTTATTGGCTGTTCCTATAATAATCCAGGCACTACTGAATCAGCTGGCGCATCTCACCTGATATGTGGATAGTGTAGTACACAGGGTCTACAGCCAAGCAGGACTGCTGGTAACAACTCTCCTCCAGAAGCCAGAACAGATAGCATCTCTGGTGCTATGAATATCAGCCAGGAGGGAGGGAGCTTCTAGCTCAGTCCTATTTTTTTTCCATGTCCTATAACCAAAGTATGTGGTGCCTTCTGCAATAAGGTCTACCATCTAGCCCTGCTATCCAACTGTATCAGCAATCCTTTTTATTGTTTGGAGGGCACCTGCTACATCTCTGATCAACAATTCATAAGGAGTTAACCCACCGCTAGCACTGAGATTATCAATTAAACTACATGGCTTTTTGGCACTCCTTTTCTTGTCCAATGTTAAGATGCCTGCTGAAAGGAGGAAACAATATTTTGCCCATGGTTGTTTGAGATTCTGTTCACAGTCCATGTCTTTGTTGTTTCTGGGCCCATAGGCAGCAGAAAACAGTGGTTAGAGCAGGAAGCACAGCACACCAGAAGGGGCCCAGGAACTGGTCCCCACAGACACATCTTCTGTAACCTACTCCTCTAACTAGGTAGGCTCCATGTTCTCCTTTTCAACACCAGAGTATGAATCCATCATGGGATTAATCCATTTAGTAGGTCAGAGCCTCAGAATGTAAGAGTCTCTAGAAATGCCTTCACAAACAGCCCTGGAGTATTTTTTTACTAATCTCTGAAATATTCCTCAATCTTATTAAGTTGACAATCAAGATTAGACATTCCAAGCAACTTTATTTGTAACTATCAACATCTAAAAGAAATCAAGACAGTCTTGAGAAATTAACTATGGTACATCAGCACAAAAGTAAATGAGCCAAGAAGTTATGGAAAACACAGGGGAATCCTAAATGCACATCATGGACTGAAAATAAAAAACAATCTGAAGAAGCAAAGCGTGTAACCGTACTTTTGGCTACTTTATCAAGTTCTTTTCCCTACTACCCTTCTCTACTATTATCCCTTCCAACCCCCCCCCCCCCCCCCCCAACACTAGGTAGGAACAAGAGAAGGTTAGATGAGAAAGAGGACATTGATAACCTTATACTACTTCCTGCTGATTAGGGGCATCCAGTTCCTTGAGGCAAGTCCAATCTTGCCCCAAGTCAGGACATCTCCACTCAGCAATCAGCAACAAGCTACACAGAACAGCAGCAGCATCAAGGGAGAGCAGCAGCCACAACCCCCTTTCTGGGCTCTGACATTTTTATAACTTATAGAGTCCCACAACACCCGGAGGAAGCTCCACACCCAGGCACTCTAACATGCCCAGAATCACAGGTGAGGAAGACACAACATCTGTCCTAACACCAGAAATAACTGGGACCAGCAGGACCCAGGCACACAGGAACTCTGCCAGCCCAGTGGCTCGGGTTGCTTCTGGTCTGTCTGAGCCAAACAGTGCCCTGAGCAGACCTTGAGCACAAACTCTGTAGCCAATCCCAAAACACCCAAAGGAAGCTCCACTCACAGGTGCTATAACAAGCCCAGGGTCACAGGATGCCAGAATCACAGGATCACAGAGACAGCTTGACTCTGAGGAGTTCTGACACAACCAGGATCACAGGAAGGACAGGCTCCAGTCAGATTTAGCAGGGGCAGGTAGCATTAGAGACAACAAGATGGCATAGGGCAAGCTTAAGAATAAAAGCAACACAAACCAAGGTTACTTGGCATCATCAGAACCCAATACTCCAACCATAGCAAGTCCTGGACACACCATCACACTGGAAAAGCAAGATTCAGATATAAAATCACTTCTCATGATGATGATACAGGACTTTAAGAAAGACATAAATAGCCCCCTTAAAGAAATACAGAGGAATGAAAGGTAAACAGCTAGAAGCCCTTCAAGAGGAAACACAAAAATCCCTTAAAGAATTACAGGAAAACACAATCAAACAAGTGAAGGAAATGAGCAAAACCACCCAGAATCTAAAAATGGAAATAAAAACAATAAAGAAATCAGAAAGTGAGACAACCCTGAAGATAGAAACCTAGGAAACAAATCAGGAGTCATAGATGCAAGAATCACTAACAGAATACAAGAAATAGAAGAGAGAATCACAGCGGCAGAAGACATTAGAGAAAACATTGACACAACACAACAATCAAAGGAAATGCAAAAAGCAAAAAGTTTCTAACCCAGAATATCCAGGAAATCCAGGATGCAATGAGAAGACCAAACCTAAGGATAATAGGTATAGAAAAGAGTGAAGAATCTGAAGGTAATGGGCCAGTAAATATCTTCAACAAAAGTATAGAAGAAAACTTCCCTAACCTAAAGAAAGAGATGCCCATGAACATACATGAAGCCTACAGAACCCCAAATAGACTGGACCAGAAAAGAAATTCCCCATGACATGATAATAAAAACACCAAATGCACCAAAGAAAGAAAGAATTCTAAAAGCAGCAAGGGAAAAAGTTCAAGTAACATATAAAAGCAAGCCTATCAGAATTATACCAGACTTCTCACCAGAGACTATGAAAGCTAGAAGATCCTGGGCAGATGTCATACAGACCCTACGAGAACACAAATGCCAGCCCAGGCTACTATACCCAGCAAAACTCTCAATTACCATAGATGGAGAAAACAAAGTATTCCATGACAAAACCAAATTTACATAATATCTTTCCACAAATCCAGCCCTACAAAGGATAATAGATGGAAAACATCAACATAAGAAACAAAACTACACCCTAGAAGAAGCAAGAAAGTAATCTTTGAACAAACCCACACAAACTTAATTCCACCTCTTACAACAAAAACAACAGGAAGTAACAATTACTTTTTATTAATATCTAAATGTGGAAATTAATATTACCAACCTATCCTAATCGATTGAAATCCAAAAATATGAGGAATTAGAAATTTGTTGACTGTCATCCAATGGTATCTCTAATTTGGTAATTGGGAGAAATAGGTCCAATATTGTTCAATCCATATGCACTTTCAGCTTCTTTGCTCATGACAGTGTCTTGCTGTGTATAACATGATGGTCTAGAAATCTTGCTTCTCCTATCTCAGCCTCTCTATTAGTAGTATTGTTTATTTCATATTTTTACACTATGGTTTTCAGAACAGCTCACATATTTCAAAAGTATTTATATACCCAAAAGCAATGTAGACAATATAGGGCGGTGGTGGCATACGCCTTTAATCCCAGCACTTGGGAGGCAAAGGCAGGCAGATTTCTGAATTCAAGTCCACCTGGTCTACAGAGTGAGTTCCAGGACAGCTTGGGCTACACAGAGAAACCCTATCTCAAAAAAAAAAAA